>JBBHAA010002858.1:0-157488 GCA_037953035.1 Aquarana catesbeiana | reverse complement strand
GGTAGGTTCGGATAGCTCCGCTCAGGACTACGAGTGGAGCCGAAAGTAATCGAGAGCGCCGGAAAGAGCCGAGGACCGGCTCGGTGTATTTCGGTGCCGGCGGCGCCATTTTCAAATCGCGGTCGGCGATTTTAAGATTGTGACAGCTCGGGATCGCATGGTATCGGCGTATAACACGCACCTGCGACTTTCCCCTGATTTTAAGGGGAAAAAGTGCGTGTTATACGCCGATAAATACGGTATATAGTATAGCATAAAACGTGACAAAGATAAGATAATAAGATAAAACACACATATTGAAGGGTAAATAACAGTGATAATAAAGCCGGCTAAACATCAATATCTGACAGTAATCCTACATAAGGTGCATATTAGTTGGGCTGTGTGCATCCACAGCTCAAAAGTGACAATGTGTACAGTGCACACGAAGAAGCACCTGATGTGATTCACTTTAGCACTTTAACTGCAACGTGTGCATGCTAGGACGTTGCTGTCACATATTTCTTCCATTTTTTTCATTGCTTTTTTCTTTTTTTTCCATTTTTCAAGATTTGGGACACTTATCATACCATCTTTTGATGAAGTTTTGCACATTATGCACTTTATGCAAAAAGTAGTGTACTTTTTCACTGTTTAGGAGGTTTTCACATTGCACTTATTGTTTGCACTGTACACATTGTCACTTTTGAGCTGTGGATGCACACAGCCCAACTAATATGCACCTTATGTAGGATTACTGTCAGATATTGATGTTTAGCCGGCTTTATTATCACTGTTATTTACCCTTCAATATGTGTGTTTTTATCTTATTATCTTATCTTTGTCACGTTTTATGCTATACTATATATTTATCAATCTCTGTCACGATTTATGTTGTTACTATTTTTATCCAGAATACTTTACGCACTACTAGTGACTTTATCAGTCCTAATACCAATACCATCAGTGTCATTTATTTCTACCATTTATTATTTTGCCGATATAAGTGATGTCTATCATCTAAGCCACACTGGTTCTTGCATTCAGGATTAGCGCAGCACCACTTACTTACACATTTATTCAAAAGGTCAGGTGTTTTACCTTAATCGGCGCATGCAGCTTTTTTCACCCTCAGCCGCTTCCATATCTGATAGCGCGGGAATAACCCTCCCCAATAGCATTAACATAAGCAGTTAAAAGGCATGCAGTGTTGGAATAAACATATAGTGCATATGTAGGCAAGTGGGTGACTAAAACATTTATAGCACAATATACAACTTCCAGAAAAATAAAAATAAAACAAAAAAGTGCAATGTTACACTGTACGTCCGGAGAGATCACAATGCCTGTGGAAATGCAGAAAAGTGTCCAGTGCAAACAATAAGTGCTCAAAAATTGTCTAAAGACATAAATACAGTCCAAAGAAAGGTGGCTTGTGTGACAGCAAAATCTCCAATGATTCATCAATCCTCAAAGTACCAAACAGTGAGATGCAAGCAGCAAACATGATTCTAAAATCAGTCACTTTGAATAGGTGAGGAGTGTGAAGTGTATAGACCAGTCCTCTTCATGCAGCAATCCTACACTGGTGGATATTTATATTTATATTCTCTTACAATGGTGTTTGATGATTATTCACACCCCACGTTCACGTTGGGCGACTAGCCTCTGACTCATCAACATTGTAGCACAGTTGCACTCATGCATTTGTTTAGTTACCAGGATTAGCGCAGCACCACAACCACTTGCTAGCTTATATCTCTATTAGGGGCCAGGTTGGACCCCATCCTGTGCAAGCAGCTTCTCCCCTTAGTACTATACTGACTACATGGTAACACGGGAATAATACACTTTACAGGGTCCCCAGGGAGCCCCTCCTTACATCAGGGTCCCCAGAGAGCCTCCCCCTTACATCAGGGTCCCCAGAGAGCCTCCCCCTTACATCAGGGCCCCCAGAGATCCTCCCCCTTACATCAGGGTCCCCAGAGAGCCTCCCCCTTACATCAGGGCCCCCAGAGAGCCTCCCCCTTACATCAGGGCCCCCAGAGATCCTCCCCCTTACATCAGGGCCCCCAGAGAGCCTCCCCCTTACATCAGGGCCCCCAGAGAGCCTCCCCCTTACATCAGGGCCCCCAGAGAGCCTCCCCCTTACATCAGGGTCCCCAGAGAGCCTCCCCCTTACATCAGGGTCCCCAGAGAGCCTCCCCCTTACATCAGGGCCCCCAGAGAGCCTCCCCCTTACATCAGGGCCCCCAGAGAGCCTCCCCCTTACATCAGGGCCCCCAGAGAGCCTCCCCCTTACATCAGGGCC
Source organism: Aquarana catesbeiana (assembly GCA_037953035.1). Taxonomy (NCBI): domain Eukaryota; kingdom Metazoa; phylum Chordata; class Amphibia; order Anura; family Ranidae; genus Aquarana; species Aquarana catesbeiana. The sequence continues at coordinate 155,198 of JBBHAA010002858.1, read as the reverse complement.
CCCAGAGAGCCTCCCCCTTACATCAGGGCCCCCAGAGAGCCTCCCCCTTACATCAGGGCCCCAAGAGAGCCTCCCCCTTACATCAGGGCCCCCAGAGAGCCTCCCCCTTACATCAGGATCCCCAGAGAGCCCCCCCCTTACATCAGGGCCCCCAGAGAGCCTCCCCCTTACATCAGGGCCCCAAGAGAGCCTCCCCCTTACATCAGGGCCCCCAGAGAGCCTCCCCCTTACATCAGGGCCCCCAGAGAGCCTCCCCCTTACATCAGGGCCCCCAGAGAGCCTCCCCCTTACATCAGGGCCCCAAGAGAGCCTCCCCCTTACATCAGGGCCCCCAGAGAGCCTCCCCCTTACATCAGGGCCCCCAGAGAGCCTCCCCCTTACATCAGGATCCCCAGAGAGCCCCCCCCTTACATCAGGGCCCCCAGAGAGCCTCCCCCTTACATCAGGGCCCCAAGAGAGCCTCCCCCTTACATCAGGGCCCCCAGAGAGCCTCCCCCTTACATCAGGGCCCCCAGAGAGCCTCCCCCGTACATCAGGGCCCCAAGAGAGCCTCCCCCTTACATCAGGGCCCCCAGAGAGCCTCCCCCTTACATCAGGGCCCCCAGAGAGCCTCCCCCTTACATCAGGGCCCCAAGAGAGCCTCCCCCTTACATCAGGGCCCCCAGAGAGCCTCCCCCTTACATCAGGGCCCCCAGAGAGCCTCCCCCTTACATCAGGGCCCCCAGAGAGCCTCCCCCGTACATCAGGGCCCCAAGAGAGCCTCCCCCTTACATCAGGGCCCCCAGAGAGCCTCCCCCTTACATCAGGGCCCCCAGAGAGCCTCCCCCGTACATCAGGGCCCCCAGAGAGCCTCCCCCTTACATCAGGGCCCCCAGAGAGCCTCCCCCGTACATCAGGGCCCCCAGAGAGCCTCCCCCTTACATCAGGGCCCCCAGAGAGCCTCCCCCGTACATCAGGGCCCCAAGAGAGCCTCCCCCTTACATCAGGGTCCCCAGAGAGCTCCCCCTTACATCAGGGTCCCCAGAGAGCCTCTCCCTTACATCAGGGTCCCCAGAGACCCCCCACTTACATTAGTGTCCTCAGAGGGCCCTTCCTTACAATAATGTCCCAGAAAGCCCCCCCTACATCAGGGTCCTCAGGGATCCCCCTTACATCAGGGTACCCAGAGAGCCCCCCCCCAAGACATCAGGGTCCCCAGAGAGCCCCTTCTTACAATAATGTAACCAGAAAGGCCCCCCCCTTACATCAGGGTCCCCAGACTGCTGCCCCCCCCCCCCCCCTCCCTCCCCTCCTTCAAGAAGTTCCCCATGTACCTGGCTGGTGGAGGTGGGAGGCGGCGATCAGCAGCTCTATAGTGTCCACAGGCAGGGAATCTCCATGTGGCTTGTAGTTCTTCTGAGTATACAGTGGAGAGGGGAGGGGCCTCTGACCCGGGATGTATCAGCAGCACAAGCAGAGCCGACTCACTGAAAGTGAAACTGATACCTGCCCGGGCCCTCCCCTCCTCTCTCCACTGTTTACACTGACACTGGGAAGAGAGATCCCACCGCATACAGGCACAATAGAGCTGCCGATCGCTGCCTCCCACCTCCCCCCACTGCATTACAAACGGCAAGCCAGAGGTGCAGGGAGAAATGCCAGGTCTTGGGCCCCCCCCACAGCGGCAGAATGGAAGGGCCCAGTCGCAAGTGCGACTGCAGCAACCCCTATAGTTCCGCCACTGCCATACACACTGTAATCGCAGGCAGTGTGTGGGAACAGAAACACCCCACACAAGCTGCAGGGCCAGTCACTGGAGCCAAGTGCGGAGCTGAAAGAACCAGCAGTGACTCCCAGCAGCACTGGCACAGAGGAGGAAGTGAAATCTTTCTCCGCTTTCAACGCTGGGCAGTGACATCACTGGTTGCCAGATGCCAGGCGGCTATAGCAACCAGTGATCAGGAGGAGGTAGAGGAGGTGGAAGCGGAGCCAAAGCCAGCGCTATGGCGGCTCGGTCCGCCCCTGTTCCCAGATTGTCAGTTTCATTCCGGGACACTGTATTGTCCCGGAATTAAGCTGCCCGGGACCGGGGACAAAGATGTCAATTACGGGATAATCCCGGGCAATCCGGGACACGTGGGCACCCTAGTGCAGAGAGGTGTGTGTAGGGGGGTGCAGAGAGGTGTGTGTAGGGGGGTGCAGAGAGGTGTGTGTAGGGGGGTGCAGAGATGTGTGTGTAGGGGGGGTGCAGAGAGGTGTGTGTAGGGGGGGTGCAGAGATGTGTGTGTAGGGGGGTGCAGAGATGTGTGTGTAGGGGGGGTGCAGAGATGTGTGTGTAGGGGGGGTGCAGAGAGTGTGTGTAGAGGGGGGTGCAGAGATGTGTGTGTAGGGGGAGGGGGGTGCAGAGATGTGTGTGTAGGGGGAGGGGGGTGCAGAGATGTGTGTGTAGGGGGAGGGGGGTGCAGAGATGTGTGTGTAGGGGGGGTGCAGAGATGTGTGTGTAGGGGGAGGGGGGGTGCAGAGATGTGTGTAGGGGGAGGGGTGAGATGTGTGTAGGGGAGGGGGGGTGCAGAGATGTGTGTAGGGGGAGGGGGTGCAGAGGTGTGTGTGTAGGGGGAGGGGGGGTGCAGAGATGTGTGTAGGGGGAGGGGGGGTGCAGAGATGTGTGTGTAGGGGGAGGGGGGGTGCAGAGATGTGTGTAGGGGGAGGGGGGTGCAGAGATGTGTGTAGGGGGGGGGGGGTGAGAGATGTGGTGGGGGAGGGGGGGTGCAGAGATGTGTGTAGGGGGGAGGGGGGGGTGCAGAGATGTGTGTGTAGGGGGGGAGGGGGGGTGACATGTTTGGGATGCTCTGGATCGGTGTAAATGATCAGCGGTTTCCAGTTCCTGACAATATCCAGTAATTTGGCACAACCATTGAGGACCAACATTCCACAATCAACAACCTGATAACTATGGGAAGGAGATCTTCTGCACTGTGTGGGGTAAATGGTGATCACATCAGATACTGACTGGTTTTCGGCCCCCCAATACAGTAAAGCTGCACATTTCAGAGGGGCCTTTTATTGTGGCCACCTAAGGCACACCTGTGCAATAATCATTCTGTTCAACCAACCGAGCCTTCCATTTCACCTCCTGTTGCTACAGGAAATAATTTTCATGGCTGGGAATCTTTTCTTTCTGGGAATTTTCTTTTCTTGCACATTTCTTTTTTGATTACATTTCTCGTACGATTCTCCCATCATTGATTAGAAAATTGTTCGTTTTTCTAAAAATTTTCAGCATGTCCGATTCCTCGAATTCGATGGCCGCACGAAAATCGTCTGTTGCTGCAGCTCCACTAATGGTGTGAAATACGAACGGAAATTGTTAGATAAGATTTTCTAAAAGAAAATTCTTTGGAAATGTGACCCGTGTATGGCCGGCCGATCACAGATTTAGGTCGGGATCACAGCGGTACAACAAACAATCTGACATTGGGGGCTCAGGTCACATGACGTGTACAAATCAATGATTCTCTATGGGAGTCTTAACTGATCCGACTTTGAAAATCCTCCCTGAACTACTTTGGTCCGACTTCAGCCCATTGAAGATCATTGAAGTCAGATCCTCGTCCTCAACATCCGACAGTCCGACAATGTGACATCCGACATCCGACATGTGACATCCGACATGTGATTTCAGCAGAAAAAGAATTGATGTCACTCTGGGATTGTTTTGATTGGTCAAAGGAAAAGTCAGATCATCACAAAGTCGGATCAAAGTAATATCCTGTTCATTCAAGTCGGATAAAATTAGGACCGATTGTAGGACGGATTGTAGGATAGATGTTGCAGAGCAAAGTAGGATTTTTTCCAAACACTTTCCCCCAATGCATCCGATATGATGAGCTATTCTGAAGCAAGAGGAGAGGAGGGCAGTGATGGCGGCTGAGGAGGGGAGGGCAGTGAGGAAGGGAGGAAAGGAGGGCAGTGAGGAAAAGAGGAAAGGAGGGCAGTGATGGCGGAGGAGAGGAGAGCAGTGAGGGTGGAGGAGAGGAGGAGGGCAGTGAGAGAGGAGGGCAGTGATGGCGGCGGAGAGGAGGGCAGTGATGAGAGGAGGGCAGTGATGAGAGGAGGGCAGTGGTGGCGGCGGAGAGGAGGGCAGTGATGGCGGCAGAGAGGAGAATTCATATAAAAAAATGATGTCATATGAGGACCTATAACTACATCATCCAGCTCTTACATACAGAGTTGTTAGTAGATCTATCTGGAGATTGTACAATCAGATTGTAATTTGCAGTGGCGGCAATATTTTTTTGGGGGGAGGGGGGCACAAACCCCCCCTGGTCAGGAGCCCAAAACTTTCCCGATTGGCAGGGGGGAGAATCAGTGTGACCATACGAATATTGAAGATGGAAGCTGATTGGTTGCCTCCCTGGTTTCAGTTCTAGTAATTCCCCCTCCCCCACAGCAACCAACAAGATTTCTTGGGGAAGATTGTAAATCAGAAACACCGATAAATCCCAGAATACCTTCACCGATCCGACAACAGAGGAGCCCTGGAAATAAGTGCAGTTCCCTCCTCCTCCACAGGGGGGACACAAAGAAAGGACTGGCAGTCAAAGCATATTGCAGTTCCCTTCCTCCATGGGGTGGCAGCAAATATACAATTCCAGGGAATGTCAGTCGGTTCCTCCGGTGTGTTTTCTCTCCGGTGTGAGATGAAATCTCCGGACACTCCCCGCTCTTCTCACCCCACATCTCCGCTTCCCGCTCATCACATCTCCGTACAGATCCCCGGTGTTCTCCAACACACAATACGATCTCCTCTCTCTCTCTCTCTCTCTCTCCCTCTCCCTCTCTCCCTCTCCCTCTCTCCCTCTCCCTCTCTCCCTCTCCCCTCTCCCTCTCTCTCTCTCTCTCTCTCTCTCTCTCTTCTCTCTCTCTCTCTTCTCTCTCTCTCCCTCTCCCCCTCTCCCTCTCTCCCTCTCTCCCTCTCTCTCCCCTCTCCCTCTCTCCCCCTCTCCCCCTCTCCCCCTCTCCCTCTCTCCCTCTCTCCCTCTCTCCCTCTCTCTCCCCTCTGACACTTCTTATATACTCAGCCAATCAGCACCCTACATGTCAGTCCCCGCCCATGAGCCGTGTGCAGTGGTGGGCGCGGTCACAGCAATGTCTCTGTGTTCTGATTGGCTGTACACAGTATTAGATCAGATACAATGTATCTAGTTATATCTTTATAGGAAATATATAGAGAGGAGTGTACAGGGAGGGGGAGGGATGGGAGTTACATCACGTGATCTCACATTTCTCTGATCACAGGAGGAAAGTTTTAACCCCTTATCTACCAGAACAATTTTATCATTTTTGCACACATTTTAAAGTCTGCATTTTTTAAACAGAAATGACTGCAACAGCCCAAAAGGTATTTATTTTCTGAAAGCAAAGGCCCTGGATATATATATATACACATGTAGGGGACATGATCTCCTTTTTGAACCCCCTGTATAGAGAGGAGTGATCACCACATGTGGGTCAGATTGCTGCGGCAGGAAGGAGACTCCTAAAGCCTCGTACACCATAAGAAAATCAGAAGGGAAAATTCATAAAGCTACTTTCACACCGAGGCGCTTTACAGGCGCTGCATCGCTAAAAATATCGCCTGTATATCGCCTGTATAGCGCCTCTCCTGTGTCTCCAGTGTAGGAGCCCGAGGGCTTTCACACTGGGGCGGTGCGCTAGCAGGACGGTAAAAAAATTCCTTCAAGCCGCATCTTTGCAGCGCTGTAGGGAGCGGTGTATACACTGCCCATTAAAAAAACAGCGGGGCTTTGCAGGCGGTTTCAACCCTTTTTCAGCCGCTAGCAAGGCTTAAAACCGCCCGGCCTGAGCGCCATATAGTGGCGCTAAATAAGTAGCCTAAGACAAGCTCTCTGCAGATTTTCAGATCGTTAGTACGGTGCTTTCCACAGCTGATTTCTCTTTTTCGGATGTGAACTCAACATCTGATTTTCGGATGGTCAGTACAGAAATCACACAAAAGTCGAAAGTACAAACACACATGATCGGAATCAAGGAACGACCGGGAAGAGGTCGGTGTTGTAAACTACCGTTCATAATCTAGAATTAACATTCGTGACGCGGCAATTGATGAAATGTCGAAATGCAGCGCACAATTCTCATCTTCTATAATGGGATAATAATGAAGCTGCTTTGCTGGTGATACTGATGGAGTTATGCCAAACTTATTTTAACTGCTTCAGCCCCAGAAGATTTTACCCCCTTCCTGACCAGAGCACTTTTTGCGATTCGGCACTGCGTTGCTTTAACTGACAATTGCGCGGTCGTGTGACACTGCACCCATACAAAAACAAGTGACACATTGAAGTCATGGTGTTGGGATGATTGAAGTCATGGTGTCGGGATGATTGAAGTCGGTGTCGGGTGCTAAAAAGGTTGGGGACTCCTGAGACGGACTCCTTCCCTCTGCACATACTGATGGAATACTAGATGGGAGTTAACAGATTTTTCTCTTCCTGACAATAAAAAGAAAAGAATAGTGGAAAGACACTAATTTATAACCTACCGAGTCACCAGATCCACAAATATAAAAATATTTTTATTGAAAATATATAAAATATGTATCCAGAACAAATACATGAAAACTCTGTATTCCCTCAGTCCCTCTCCTCCCTCCCAAAACACCCAAACAAAAAGTAAAATAACGGAGAACCACATACCCCACCACCAAAAAAACTTCCTCCATGCAGCAGGGAAGAATACAAGATCATAATAAGAATGTCACAATGGAGACACAAGTGATGACCCTGCAGAAAAAAACACACAAAGTGGAGATCCTGAGAACAATCCATAGGGAGCGCAAGAATATACAAACCTCATAAAAACTATAATAATTCACAATAGATAATAAATCAATCGCTCAGATGCTCTGGATATCAGTATATTCGGAGAGAATATTTACTTAACCGCTTCAGCCCTGGAAGATTTTACCCCCTTCCTGACCAGAGCACTTTTTGCGATTCGGCACTGCGTCGCTTTAACTGACAATTGCGCGGTCGTGAGACGTTGTACCCAAACAAAATTGACTTCCTTTTTTTCCCACAAATAGAGATTTCTTTTAGTGGTATTTGATCACCTCTGTGGTTTTTATTTTTTGCGCTATAAACAAAAAAAGAGCGAAAATTTGAAAAAAAAAACGCAATATTTTTTACTTTTTGCTATAATATCCCCAAAAATATATTTAAAAAAATGTTTTCCTCAGTTTAGGCCGATATGTATTCTTCTACATATTTTTGCTAAAAAAAAATAAATAAATAAATAAATAAATAAAAAATTGCAAAAAGCGTATATTGATTGGTTTGCGCAAAAGTTATAGCGTGTACAAAATAGAGACTAGTTTTATGGCATTATTATTATTTTTTTTTATTAGTAATGGCAGCGATCTGCGATTTTTATCGGAACTGCGACATTATGGCAGACACATTGGGCACCTTTGACACTATTTTGGGACCACGGTCATTTATACAGCGATCAGTGCTATAAAAATGCACTGATTACTGTGTAAATGACACTAACAGTGAAGGGGTTAACCACCAGGGGACGATGAAGGGGTTAAATGTGTCCTAGGGAGTGATTCTAACTGTGGGGGGATGGGCTACAACTCACATGACGGTGATCTCTGCTCCCGATGACAGGGAGAAGTGATCTCTGTCATGTCACAAGCCAGAACGGTGAAATGCCTTGTTTACATAGGCACTTCCTCGTTCTGAGGCTCCGTGACACGATCGCCGGGAGACGATCCTGCTGTACGCAGTGCTATCCCCGCCTCTTAAAGGGGACGTTCAGGTATACCCATTTGCCCACCGCTGCCATTGTTCCGACATATATCGGCGTGCAGCTGTCGGCAAGTGGTTAAAAGGCATTTGTTTTGTAGTGATATAAATAATATTAATATTATGGTTGTTGTTTGATTGTTTGGGGAAGTTACCACAACACCTTTTTCCCCACAAATAGAGCTTTGTTTTGGTGGTATTTGATCACCTCTGCGATTTTTATTTTTGCGCAAAAAAAAAAAATAGTGTCAATTTTAAAAAAAAAACAATATTTTTTACTTTTTGCTATAATAAATACCGTATTTATCGGCATATAACACGCACATTCATTTTAAGAGGGAAGTTTCAGGAAAAAAACCTAAATTTCAAATAAGGAACTTTGAAGCAAAATAAGGGTCAGTGCCCGTCTGCAGCCTCACCATTGCCATCAATGCAGCCTGATTAATGCCCATCTGCAGCCTCACAAGTGCCATCAATGCAGCCTCACCAGTCCACATCAATACAGCCTCACCATTGCCATCAATGCAGCAGCCTCACCATTGCCCTCAGTGCAGCCTGATCAATGCCCATCTGCAGCCCAGAGGGGACAGGGAGGGGGGCGGGACGAGCGCCGACAGATTACATACAGTGAGAATCTCCTATGATAGACAGAACAGTGGTCCAATGGAGGCCCAGGAGATGGGAGTTCCTATTACAGAGGCCGCCAAGTAAACAGGAGATTCTCACTGTATGTAATCTGGCGATACTCATCCTGCCCCCCTCCCTGTCCCCTCCGAGGCAGCTAAAACTGAAGTATTGGCGTATAACACGCACGCACTATTTGCACCCAATTTTCATGGTGAAAAAGTGAGTGTTATACGCCAATAAATACAGTATCCCCCACATTTAAAAAAAAATAAAAAATTCTCCCTCAGTTTAGGCCGATATGTATTCTACATATTTTTGGTAAAAAAAAAAAAAAATCCCAATAAGCGTATATTGATTGGTTTGCACAAAAGTTATAGCGTCTACAAAATAGGGGATAGATTAATGGCATTTTTATTATTATTATTTTTTTTTACTAGTAATAATGGCGGCGATCTGTGATTTTTATCGGGACTGCGATATTTCGGTGGCCAGATCGGACACTTTTGACACTTTTTTGGGACCATGGACATTTATACAGCGATCAGAGCTAAAAATAGCCACTGATTACTGTATAAATATCACTGGCAGGAAAGGGGTTAACACTAGGGGGCGATCTAGGGGTTAACTGTGTTCCCTAGGTGTGATCTAACTGTGGGGGGAATGTGGCTGATTACTTAGTATGAGCATACAATCTGTCTCCTCTCCCCTGACAGAACCGGGATTTGTTTGTTTACACACACAGATCCCATTTCTCGCTCTGTCCCGCACGATCGCGGGTGCCCGGCTGTCATCACACCCGCCGGGCATGTGCATCGGCTGCTGGGACACGCTGCGGGCCTGCTAGAGCGTCTTAAAGAGCCGATGTACAGCTACGACGGCTCACCCAGGGGAGCCAACCTGCTGCAGTATAACTGCGGGGGCTGGTCGTGAAGCGGTTAATTTTCCATTGTGTTGTTTTTAATGTAACTGCCGACTCCCAAACTGTCATTTGAAGAAACACACATAGCCGAGCATTATTCTACACCATTATTTTATCACCCAGAAACAAAAAACAACAGAAATTAAATTAGAGATGCGATCTGCCATCCAAATAAAAATATAACTTAACAAAAAAGTGCGAATCAACGCTCACCAAACTTCTACTAACATGAAATTAGCAGAAGGGGCCCAAAGGGTGGCGCTCGAGAAATGAACTTTCTCTTTATCCTCTCGTAGTACATCACTACGTTCGTGTTTGTGGAACGACAATTTGCGGATAGTTAGTATGCAAGAAAAAAATTCTGCACACGCGCAACAAAAATCAGACACTCGATCGTACAACAATCAAACCGCGTGTACGAGGCTTAACTCTATCAGGTTCCTTTCACTCTGTATTGGCTCAGCAGCCTTAGAGAACTTTCACACTGACAGCGCAGCCGCATCAGCGGTAAAGCACTGCTAATTTTAGCGACAATTTACCGTCATTTTAGAGGCGTTTTTAACCCCCACTAGTGGCCAAATAAATGGTTAAAAGCGCCGAAACGCGCCGCTGCCACGCAGGTTTATACATCGCTCCTAAAGCGCCCCAAAGATGCTGCTTGCAGGACTTTTTTAACATCGCGCAAGCGCATCGCTCCAGTATGAAAGCACTCGGGGTCTCACACTGGGACTACAGGGGAGGCATTTTTCAGGCGCTTTTTTTAGCACTAAAGAGCCTGAAAAACACCTCCAGTGTAAAAGGGGTCTTATGATTGGGATCTACCCGGCTCTGATCTGTACACAGAGGACTTTCATCTCCCTCTGGACCTCAGAAAAGTGTCTTCCAGCATTACTGATAAAGTGACATAGAGGCGTCTTCATCAGATATGAACAGGCCAATAGAAACTGGAGTGACATCTCTTCTTGCTGTCAGATGGCCGCAGTCTTCTCTTCCCTTTTCTCCTCCCATGCTCATCTCCAGGACTTCTCCAGAGCCTCTCCCATCCTCTGGAACTCCCTACCCCCAATCCAGCTATTCTGTCCACTTTTAGGTGATCCCTGAAAACTCATCTCTTCAGGGAAGCCTATCCCCCCTTCAACTAATAACCAAATCTTCTATTTCTCCCATCAATTAACCCCTCAGAATTAACCTTTTTTTCCACCAGCCCCTCCCTATTAGATTGTAAGCTCCCAGGAGCGGGGCCCTCCTAACCTTCTTCTATTGAATTGTAAAGTGTTGCGCAAACTTTTAGCACCATATAAATCATGTATAATATTATTATTATTATTATTATTATTAATACCCGGCCCTGCTAGAATCACCTCCTAAGGCCGGGTTCACATTGAAGCACAGAGCGGCTCACAGCGGGGGGTCCGGTGCTCCCCCTTCACCATTTCAGGTCTGATTTCTGCCCGAATTTTTGGCTGAATTCAGACATGAAACAGACCAGAAGATACACAGGACTCCAACAATTCACTCCGGAGATATGTGAACCGGCTCCATAGAGAATCGATCACAATCTCCTGACATGTGAATTGGGTGCGGGGAAATAAACATCCAGTTCACAAAGGTGTGAGCCCAGCCTAATGCCCCGTACACACGAAAATGTCTGATCAGAGCGTGTTGTTGGAAATTCCGACCGTGTGTACACAAATCCGATGGACAAAGTGCCACGCATGCTCAGAATAAATAAAGAGATGAAAGCTATTGGCCACTGCCCCGTTTATAGTCCCGACGTACGTGTTTTACGTCACCGCGTTTAGAACGATCGGATTTTCCAACAACTTTGTGTGACCGTGTGTAGACAAAATAAGTTTGAGCCAACATCCGTCGGAAAAAATCCTAGGATTTTGTTGTCGGAATGTCCGAACAAAGTCCGACCGTGTGCACGCCCTATAAGGCTCCATTCACACTAGCGCGTTTTTTGATGCATTTTGCAGTAATGCATGGGAATTTTTTAACATGGGTTCCTATGGAACATGTTCACATCAATGCCTTTTTGTACCTCTGCATTTTTGGAAAGGGTCAGGGACTTTTTTTCATGCAAAATGCAGCATTTTGCATGTAATAGAATTCAATGGACCAGCATCAAAAACACAAGTGCAGTGTTTTTGTAGCATTTTTACAGCGTTTTTGATGCGTTTTTGGCGTTTTTTTTTTTTTTAGACTGTATACAGTCTAAAAAAAACTGTAAAAAACAAAAGAAAAAAAAACGCGAAACGCGGCAAAAACGCAGCAAAAATGCTGTAAAAACGCTGCTCAAAAACGTGGCAAGCATCACAAAAAAAACTCCAAAATCGCTCAAAAGCAACATGCATAGATGTGAATCGAGCCTAAGGCCCCTTTCACACTGGGGCGGTGGGGGCGTTGGTGGTACAACAGCGCTATTTTTACCGTCGTTCTTGCAGCGGTATTCGGCCGCTAGCGGTGCGGTTTTAACCCCCCGCTGGCGGCCGAAAAAGGGTTAAACCAGCTCGTACAGCGCGGCTATAGCCACGGTATTACCGCGGTATAGCCGCGCTGTCCCATTGATTTCAATGGCCAGGAGCGGGGAAGGATACACCGCTCCTTCCCCGCTCCAAAGAAGCGGTTTGCAGGACTTTTTTCACCGCCCTGCCTGCGCACCGCTTCAGTGTGAAAGCCACACTGAACAAATAGCGGAGGCTGTTTAGGGGCGGTTTTCAGGCGGTATTTTTAGCGTAATACCGCCTGAAAACCGCCCCAGTGTGAAAGGGGCCTAAGTGTTTTGTCTGAGATCTGAGGACCGGCTTATCCTTTCTGATCTCTGCTTCTCCAGCCGGACCACCGATGAGGAAAGCCCGGTACCTCTGTGCCGGATCCGGGTCCTGCTGTCTGTTCTGCATGCTGGACCTGGAGATATCTCCCTCTGGCTGCCCTCTGATTGGTCACTGCTTCATCCGCCTATTCAGACTCCACCCAGTGATATGTGATTGAGCCCTGCAGGATGGATTTATTCTGTGTGATATGTTTAGTAAGAGCTGCTGTTAGAAATCATGGGGCCCCATACAGCCCACCCGACACAAAAAAATTCAAGTTATATTTTTGCTTAAAATACAGTAAAATTATTATTAATAATGAAAAACACAATTCCTGCTAAATCTAAAAGATAGAACTGTATGGAGTTAATAAATGAAGCTCTTTGTGTGGATGAGATCTTGGGGGTCATTCACACGGGCGCTGTGCTCTGTACAGTGTGAATCAGTGGTTTATTACTTTGTGCAGGTGATATACCTCCTCCGCCTGTCAAATGTTCTCTGAAGAGTGATCCAAATACTGACCACTCATCAGAGAACAAAGCACTTGTGATTGAGCCCCTAATCTACTTTTATTTTTAGAATTTTTCAACTTTTTTAAGGTTTTTTTTAAAATGTTTTACATTTACATCTTTCAGTTGTTTTATTTATTTTTAACAGCCCTGTTAGGAACTTTAGTGAAATATCAGGGATCTAAACAAACCTCAAATGTCTTTACTTTTAAAGACAGAGAAAGGAAATGAGGATATAAATTCCCAATCCCTTCCTCTGCAGCCTCAGCTGCACTGCACAGAGAATGAATAGGAAGTGTTCTGTGCTGAGCGGCTTCCTGTTCATTCACAAACTGAAGCATAGCAAACACAGTTTACTATGGGGGGCGGAGAGCAGGGGGTGGGGATGGAGATACAGCACTGGTACTGGGGGTATAGCACTGATCACACTGACAGGGGGTACAGCACTGGTACTGGGGGGAGGGGGCTCTCCATACACTGACAGGGGGTACAGCACTGGTACTGGGGGGAGGGGGTTCTCCATACACTGACAGGGGATACAGCACTGGTACTGGGAGTATAGCACTGATCACACTGACAGGGGGTACAGCAATGGTACTGGGGGAGGGTTGCCACCTTTTCTTCAAACCCGAACACTTTATCGGCACACAGCAATTTTTTTATAGTATAAACTATACATATATATTGATCTTAAATAACATTTTTAATCATATAAAGTTAATAACAAGAGTTCCCCTTTTACATCGGACATTGCAGAGTTCCCTTTCACTGTAAGGGGGACTCTGCAGACTCTGATATAAGAGAGAACTCTGGGGACTCTAACATAAGGGATACTCTGAGAACCCTGATTTAAGGGGGAACACTAAGAACTCTGATGTATGGAAAGGACTCTGATGTAAGGGGGAACACTGTGGCCTCCATTGTAAAGGGGAACTCTGATGTAAGGGGTTCTCTGAGAACCCTGTTTTACCTTAGTGTTCTCATTCAAAGGCAGGAGAGAGAAGAGGGAGACTTCAGTCACAGACAGGGATGGATGGTGAGCTCACTCACCCCTTGGCACCTCTCATCCAGATGTATCTGAGACTGCTGGACTTCAAATTTCCGGCCCCAACTTTCCTTTTCTGAGGCAGAGCACTGGGGATTGGAGTGTGGGCAGACACAGAGGGGTGGGGGGTGGGGGGAAGAGGAGCAGATCGAGCCCTCTCTCCTCTCCCATCTGTATGTGTGCTTGTTGGGGGAGGGGTAATTGTTAGTGTTGGCTTTGGGCCGTGTGAAAGAGAGTGTAATGCCGCGTACACACGAGTGGACTTTACGGCAGACTTGGTCCGGTGGACCGGAGTCCGGCGGATAATTCGATCGTGTGTGGGCTCCGGCAGACTTTTTTTCCCAAAAGTTTGACGGACTTAGAAATGAAACATGTTTCAAATCTTTCCAACAGACTAGAGTCCGGTCGAAATGTCCGCTTGTCTGTATGCTAGTCCGATGGACAAAAAACGATGCTAGGGCAGCTATTGGCTACTGGCTATCAACTTCCTTGTTTTAGTCCGGTCGTACGTCATCACATATGAATCCGTCCGACTTTGGTTGATCGTGTGTAAGCAAGTCCGTTCATTCGGAAAGTCCATCGAAAAGTCCGCCTGTGTGTACGCGGCATAAAAGACACTCTAAGCTTAGACAACTGCAGCCAGCAATCCTGCTGGGAAGCCATAGTCCAGTCTAAATAATGTGTCTGGTTTTTAGGCAGTCTGAAACCCGGATGCATGGTTCCAAACCCGAATTGTCCGGGTGAATCCAGGACAGGTGGCAACCCTAGGGAGGGGGCTCTCCAATTGCGCGGTTGTGCGACATTGTACCCAAATAAAATTGACTTCCTTTTTTCCCCACAAATAGAGCTTTTTTTGGTGGTATTTGATCACCTCGGTGGTTTTTAATTTTTAGCGCTATAAACAAAAAAGAGCCTCAATTTTGAAAAAAAACAATATTTTTTACTTTTTGCTATAATAAATATCCCCCAAAATATATAAAAAAACCCCTATTTTTTTCCTCAGTTTAGGCCAATATGTATTCTTCAACATATTTTTGGTAAAAAAAAAAATCGCAATAAGTGTATATTGATTGGTTTGCACAAAATTTATAGTGTCTACTAAATAGGGGATAGATTTATGGCATTTTTATTTTTAATTTTTTAATGGCGGCGATCTGCGATTTTTATCGTGACTGTGACATTATGGCAGACACATCCGACATTTTTGACACTATTTTGGGACCATTTATACAGCGATCAGTGCTATTAAAATGCATTAATTACTGTGTAAATGACACTGGCAGTGAAGGGGTTAAGTGTGTCCTAGGGAGTGATTCTAACTGAGAGGGGGAGGGGCTTCAACACACAGGACAGTGATCATTGCTCTCTATGACGGAGAGCTGTGATCTCTGTCCTGTCACTAGGCAGAATGGGGAAATGCTTTGTTTACAAAAGCATCTCCCCGTTCTTCCTCTCCATGACACGATGGTGGGCACCCGGCGGACATCGAGTATGCAGGACCCGCGGTCACGGTGACCGCGGCTGGCGTGCGCCCGCGACACCGCTTCTTAAAGGGGACATACCTGTATGCCATTTTGCCTACCAGCGCCATTCTGCTCACGTAAATCGGCATGCGCTGGTCGCCAAGTGGTTAATCATATAACAATTTCAGTTGCTGCAATTGTAGAACTTTCAAAGACAGAGCACCGGTCCCTGAAAACAAGAAGTTAAATGTAAAGCAAATCAGATGATGATTGTAGTACAGGAGGAAAGGTCTGGATGAAAGCAGCTGGCAGAAGATGAATCCCATACAGAGGACTAAAATAGACCCTTCACATGTATTGTGGATTTATAAATAGATTTATCCTTCCAGCTGAACAATACATGGGAGACGCCTCCTGAATGGAGTTAACTTGTTGCAATTTGATGGATCAATCCAGACAAACTGTTCTGTGTATAAATATATGTATATAGAGCTTTTCTCCTGCAGAGCAATTAAACTAATATTCTCCTTATTATTTATTGATATCCTGAACATAAGTGATTGATTTATTACCTATTGTGAATTATCATAGTTTTCATGAGGTTTGTATATTCATGCGCTCCCTATGGATTGTTCTCAGGCTCTCTCTCCACTTTGTGTGGTTTTTCTGGGGGTCTTATTTTTGGTTTTAGGATTTTGCCTTCTTTCCTGCTGCATTTTTTGGTGGTGGGATATGGGGTTCTTTTAGTTTTATTAGTACATTTCTTTTGATTGGGTGTTTGGGGATGTAGAGGACTGATGGGAATATGGTGATTTTTCATATATGTATGTTCTGTATTTCTGTTCTGAATACATTTTATATGTTTTTCAATAAAACCTTTTTAGATTTTTGTATGACTCGGTAGCTTATAAATTGATGTCTCTTAACACTATTTTTTTTTTTTTTACTGACAGTTTATTTTGTGGTTACTCCCACCTGTATTATTGGTTAGCACCGGAGTCCTCAATGTGTCGGCTTCCTTGACCACTTTTCTCTTGTTAATTTCTAGGACTGTTCTCTTCCTGCCCCCTACCTTGGTTTGCTTTCCAAATCTAATCCAGCTTTGTACAATTATTCTGTGTGATGAAATTGCTCTGTAAATGGAACAAACAAATGGCAACCACCCCAATCTGTAACTGGCCTTTGCAGCAAGGAACACATGGAAGTGTGATGTATGTAAAAAAAAAACAAATTCCCAGCTCACTTACCAACCAGCCTGCAACAAACTGAATTGTCCCGTCCAACAGTTCACATTAAAACAAGAGATTTAGCCCTAACTCTATAAATTTGCTGGGTGTACAGTGTGTCCCTGTACCTTTAAGGAGGGGTGCGCTCCCTCCAGGCATACCTGCCCTTAATCTATCCATTATTATATATTGCTCCAACTTTGGAGGCTCTCAATTTATAGAGTTAGGACTGCAGTACACTGGGGTGCCATGATGTGGCTCCGCAGATCACACATGTATTTGCAAATGTGTGCAAACTAAACCCCTTGTTTTAACGTGAACTGTTAGACACAATAATTTGGTTTATTTGCAGGTTGGCTGGCAAGTGATTTAGGAGTTTTTTGATTGTGTAAATGGATCCTATTTTTTTTCCCTCCATCTCCCCAAGTCTGCAGATCTCCCATCAATGATCAGTGGTCCCCATCTGGCCATGACAAGGTCATTAATAGAGTAACTACACTAATATAGTGACTACATTAGGGAGATTAGTAAGAGGGAATCATGGTGGACTCACCAGATGGGGGTCTCTTATGCCGGGGGGGCTAAATAAAGAGTTTGACCTTCGATGCCTTCTTAGTGACCGGTAATATCATCTGATAACACCCATTAGATTTTTTGAATCTCATATAAGGGGAGACCTTATTTATGATCAGCCCATATTCAACATATAGGTTGTTAGATAGTGTATAGTTTACTATTATGGTAAATTTTATTTGTATATAATTATGGTTGAGCTAGCTCTCACCCAATATGAGGGTTAGAGTCTCTATTTTAGGGAGTTTAATATAGTGGCCACTTAAGGCAGCCACCTAGTGGTACCTTATCATAGGGGTCTGCTAACAGAGTAACAGGTTCCCTATTATTATAGCTTATTATTATTTTATATTATATTTATTCACCCTTTATGAGGGGTTGTGGTCCCTGGGGTGACATCTTGTCAACCTTTGTTTGGGGATATATGGGTTATTCATGGGATTTGGTCCCCTTTTGGCATTATTTCTATGTAACAGCGGGCAGGGTTTGTTTACTTTGCTACATTCGGGATGTAGCTTACATTCCATGGTGAATGATTATTCACAGCCTCACATTCATAGGTGGGTTATATATTTACAATTATGCCTATAGGGACCAGCGATATGGCTTACCAGTGAGCATTAGCCGAATATTATTTATCTGCTAATATTTGTTAGTGACTTTATATGTTAATTAATTGAACCCTCACATGTTTGTATGGTGGGAACTACTCATATTGTTTTTATTTTTCATTATTATCATTGTTAATCATTGTACTTGCCTATTAACCGCTTGCCGACCAGCCGCCGTCATTTTTCTGTGGCAGATCGGCACGATCCCGTGAGCCGTTGTAGCTATACTTTGGCTCGTGGGATCGGGATAGCAGGCGCGCTCACGCGCCCGATGCATAGTGGGGGTGCCAATGCTCATGGCCGATGGTCACGTTGACTGCCGGCCACGAGCAATCGTGGCCACGTGAGGCAGAACAGATACGTGTGTGTGTAAACACACAAATCCCTGTTCTGTTCTGTGACGCGTGACAGATCATGAGTTCCTATTAGCTAGGAACCACAATCCATCACTTCCTCTAGGTCAGTCCCCTCCCCCTACAGTTAGAAACACACTAGGGAACACAGTTAACCCCTTGATCGCCCCCTAGTGTTAACCCCTTCCCTAACAGTGACATTTTTATAGCACTGATCGCTGTATGAATGCCAACGGTCCCAAAAACGTGTCAAAAGTGTCCGATGTGTCTGCCATAATGTCGCAGTCCTGATAAAAATAGCAGATCACCGCCATTACTAGTAAAAAAATAATAATAATAATAAAAATGCTATAAATCTATCCCCTAATTTGTAAACGATATAACTTTTGCGCAAACCAATCAATGTACGCTTATTGCAAATTTTTTTTATTTTTTTCTACCAAAAATATGTAGAAGAATACATATCGGCCTAAACTAAGAAAAAATTAGCTTTTTAAAAAAAAAAATGGGGATATTTATTATAGCAAAAAGTAAAAAATATTGTGATTTTTTTTTCAAAATTGTCGCTTTTTTTTGTTTTTATAGCACAAAAAATAAAAACCGCAGAGGCGATCAAATACCACCAAAAAAGCTCTATTTGTGGGTGCAGCGTCGCACGACCGCGCAATTGTCAGTTAAAGCGACGCCGTACCAAATCGCAAAAAATGGCCCGGTCATTCAGCAGCCAAATCTTCCGGGGCTGAAGTGCTTAATTATGCTCTGTATGTGATGCATTTATGGTATTTGTGAACATGATCTGCGAGGATATCGATCTGTTCAAGCACCATTCTGAGTAATAGTATAGATTAGTAGTAGTAGTAGTAGTAGTAGTAGGACTTTTATCTGATTGAATATGTCTTCAATTACAGGGCTTTTGAACTACACTAAAATGGCTGCCAATTACCTATTTCTTTTCGCTGAGCCAGCCGTCCAAATCCCCCTGAGGAAGACACGTGATTCCCTGTGTCGATACGTGTGGGGGGGGACAGGACAGTGTTTGGTATCAGCTGCTGCAGAATAGAACGATAGCCCTACAGATACACTCTGATTGCCTGTTTAGTTTGATGCGTTCTAAGCACTTGTTACATGTGAGTACCCACTTGTTGTGGTTTTTTTAAATAAAGGATTTTTAAAAATGGTATCACACTATCCAGGTCTTTTTCTATTATTATGAGGATACCACTCTAGGATGATCCAGGATACCTGAGCAGCTCATTCCCACAGAGCCCAGGGGTGGCTCGTAAGTGTGTAAGACCAAACTTAGGTGTGCGGTCACACGCCCTAAGGTGAGGGCAGAGGCGGCTCTAGGCTTTGTGAGGCCTTAGGCAAAATTTAGACATGAGGCCCCACTCACGCCCATAATGGATAAAAAAATTCAAGCAAGTAAAAATGGCTGCAGAAAGATGCGTGGATCTAGCACACAGGCGATCAGCACCACTTCCAGGGCACCCTCCTCACCCATCAGACATATGCATCCAATACAACATCTGGGACCCAGCAAGGGGACAACCCCTCTAGAATTTTCCCCTGTGCCTTGGGAGAATGGGAAGGGGGTGTCACTGAATCATTCCACATCCACAGAGGAAGGAGTGGGGGTATCCCAACGCAGATAAAGAGAGAGAGGGGGTGAGGGAGGGTGAGAGGAGGGGGGGAGAGGGGGAGGGGAGAGAGAGTGAGGGAGAGGGGAGGGTGAGAGAGAGAGAAGGAGGGAGGGGGAGAGAGAGGAGGGAGGGGGAGAGAGGGAGGGTGAAAGAGGGAGAGAGGGGAGATGGGGAGAGCGAGAGAGGGAGGGAGGGAAGATGGGGAGGGAGGGGGAGAGAGGGTGAGAGAGGAGATGGGGTGAGAGAGGAGATGGGGAGGGAGAGAGAGAGAGGGGGGAGAGGGAGTGAGGGAGAGAGAGGGAGGGGGAGAGAGGGAGGGGGAGAGAGAGAGGGAGGGGAAGAGAGAAGGAGGAGGGGAGGGAGGGGGAGAAATAGGGAGGAGGAAAGGGAGGGAGAGGGAGAGAGGGAGGAGGAGAGAGGGAGGGAGGGGGAGAAATAGGGAGGAGGAAAGGGAGGGAGAGGGGGAGGGAGGGAGGGAGAGAGGAAGAGAGTGAGGGAGAGTGAGAGGGAGAGCGAGAGAGGGAGGGTGAGAGGGAGGGAGAGAGAGGAAGAGACAGTGAGGAGGGAGAGAGAGAGGAAGAGAGTGAGGGAGGGGGAGAGAGGGAGGGAGAGAGAGCGAGAGAGAGGAGCGAGAGGGAGAGGAATAGAGTGAGGGAGAGGCAGGGAGGGAGAGAGAGAGGGAGGGAAAGAGAGAGGGGGAGGGAAAGAGGGAGGGAGGGGGAGGGAGGGGGAGTGAGGGAGAGGAAGAGAGGGAGGGGGAGAGAGGGAGGGAGCGGGAGGGAGGGAGGGTGAGAAGGAGGGAGAGAGGAAGGGAGAGGGAGGGAGGGAGGGAGGGAGGGGGAGGGGGAGAGAAAGGGGGAGAGAGAGGGAGGAAGGGGGAGAGAGAGATCTCTAGCCCCATTCCTGTCTGCAGCCCCTCCTGTGTACCATGTCCCAGTCTGCAGTGCCTGTCTGTGGGAAGCTGTGTGTGATGCTTGGTACGGTACCTTCCATGCCAGCAGGATGTTCATGACGGCCAGCAGCAGGCAGGGTCCATTCTCATTCTGGGTGGGGATAGTGTCATGCTCCTTCCAGAGGATCTGTTTGCTGTGAGATAGAGTGGTCCCTGGTCACCTTTACCTTCCACCCGTCCTCGTTTTCCGATTCCAGTCAGCCTGTCCTCCAGTCCTGGGAGGTCTTTAGAGCTCTTCTCCCTCCAGGACTATCGATCCTTGCAAGCCTCGCTGCTCAACTTGCCCACCAGGCCCAGACTAGGACAAAAAATAGACTGAGCAGCCCATGATAGCGGTCCCTTCCCCGCTCCCCGGCCTGAGAGACCCCCGCAGCAGCCGGAGTGAAAAGAGGGGGGAACCTAGCAGAGCTGCCCTGGGGTGAGGGGGCCAGAAAAGAGAACAGGGGTGGCAGGGAGCACAGGAGTGAGGCTTAAAGCAGCAGGGAGGGGGGTGGCTGAGAGTGTGGGGGGCAAGAGCACTGGGGTGGAGGAGCCAGGGAGCAGAGGGGATATGCAGGGAGAACTGGGAGGAACCAGGGAGCACGTGGCAGTAAAAGAGTTGGATAGGAGGAGCTCCAGTGGATGGATCTCATCCCAGCGCCTGCTGCAGCCTGGCCGACTGCCCAGAGAGAACGTGAGTGCCCGGCCGTGCCACCCTCCTGTGTGCCTGGATAGGAGGAGCGGCGGGGACAGCTGCATATGGAAGAATGAATCTTTCCATATTCTTTCTGCAGCCAATGAACGCCCGCAGAAGAAGCGGTCATTCAGCGGCTGCAGGAGGAACATGAAAAGATCAATTCCTCCATATGCAGCTGTCCCCGCAGCTCCTCCTATCCAGGCACACAGGAGGGCGGCACGGCTG
Source organism: Aquarana catesbeiana (assembly GCA_037953035.1). Classification (NCBI taxonomy): domain Eukaryota; kingdom Metazoa; phylum Chordata; class Amphibia; order Anura; family Ranidae; genus Aquarana; species Aquarana catesbeiana. The sequence continues at coordinate 133,755 of JBBHAA010002858.1, read as the reverse complement.
GGCACTCACATTCTCTCTGGGTGGTCGGCCAGGCTGCAGCAGGTGCTGGGATGGGATCCATCCACCAGAGCTCCTCCTTCCCCTTCACAGACAGTCATAGGGCAGGGATAGTTTCCGCCGCCTGGCCAGACTCCTGACCCGAATAGGCAGCCGGCCAGACACAGAGAGGCCAGATGAGCGTCGCGGGCTGAAGGAGCAGCCCGCGCTGAACTTGGACATGGATTTGTGGCCCACCCGGTGTGCCCTATGGCAGCCCGCACGGCTTTCACAGATGGCACCTGGAGCCTGTTGATCAGTTCAGTGATCGAGCAGAGGCAAATTAGGCGGCCGCGAGGCCCCTGTGAGTGCGAGGCCTTAGGCGGCAGCCTAATTTGCCTAATTAGAGAGCCGCCTCTGGTGAGGGTATTACCAAAGGGGAGCACCTAAGTGTGGCCCTTACCTTTAAGTTTGGAGCACTTGTCACAAGGAAATTTTCAGCGCATGGTTTACTATGGACTTTTACTATTAAAGCGAAGTTCCACCCATTTAAAAGTCAGCAGCTACAAAAATTGTAGCTGCTGACTTTTAATAATCGGACACTCACCTGTCCCACGGCCCAGCGATGCGGGCGAACGAAGCCCCGCTCCTCTCCCCCTCCTCTCTGCGGCCCTGGCATTGTAACTGTGGGAGCCCGGCTGTGTCTTCACAACCGGGCATGCGCTGCGCATATGCGGGCTGCGTATATGCGGGCTGCGCATGCGCGCTGTGATTGGCCAGGCAATCTTCTGGGACCTGTGATGTGTCTCAGAAGTATGCAGGGAGGGAGGGGAGAGGTGAACTTCCTTGCGGAGCCCCGGGAGGAAGTGAGAGCTGGATGCCTCTAAAAAGAGGGTATACACTCCCCCTGAAAAAAATTACATGCCAAATGTGGCATGTCAGGGGATTACCATCACTTAAAGCAGAAGTTCCATTTTTGGGTGGAATTCCACTTTAAGCATGTTTTGCACATCAAATGTTATTCAGTAATAGAGCACATGAGCACTTTAATATTTTATAATGAGATTTTGTATGAATTCATATTAGGTTGTACTGATGTATGATGTTGCTCAGTTATTAGAGATCATCTGTTCAGCACTAGGGATGGGCGAATGGTTCAGCCTGAGCATAAGTTTGGGCCGAACTTTGGTTGTTCGGACTTTCGGCGAACAATAAACATTATGCGGTGTTCGCAGCAAATTCGAAAGCTGTGGAACTGCGTTAAAGTTTATGGGACACTAACATGAAAAACCAAAAGTGCTCATTCTAAAGGCTTATATGCAATTTATTGCCATAAAAAGTGTTTGGGGACCCGGGTCCTGCCCCAGGGGACATGTATCAATGAAAAAAAAAGTTTTAAAAACACCAGTTTTTTCGGGAGCAGTGATTTTAATAATGCCTAAAGTGAAACAATAAAAATGAAATATTCCTTTAACCACTTCAATACCAGGCACTTGGACACCTTCCCGCCCAGGCCAATTTTCAGCTTTCAGTGCTGTCGCAATTTGAATGACAATTGCGCGGTCATACAACACTGTACCCAAACAATTTTTTTATCATTTTGTTCCCACAAATAGAGCTTTCTTTTGGTGGTATTTGATCACCTCTGCGGTTTTTATTTTTTGCGCAACAAATAAAAAAAGACAGAAAATTTTGAAAAAAAACAAGTTTTTCTTTGTTTCTGTTAACATTTTTTGGAAATAAGTATGTTTTCTTCTTCAATGACAGGCACTGATATGGCTGCACTGACGGGCACTGATACGGTGGCACCGATGAGGTGGCACTGATGAGGTGGCACTGACGGGCACTGATGATGAGCACTGATAGGTGGCACCGATGGGCACTCATAGGTGGCACCGATGGGCACTCATATGCGACACTGATGGGCATTTGTAGGTGGCATTGATGGATACTTATGGGTGGCACTGATGGGTACTTATTGGTGGCACTGGGTGGCATGGATGGGCACTGACAGGTGGCACCGATGGACACTGATGGGTGGCACTGATGACACTGATTGATGGCACTGATGCCCCTAAGGGTGGCATTGCTGGGCATCAGTGCTATATAATGGTGCCAATCAGTGCCCATTTGTGGGCACTGATTGGCACAGATTGGGCATTGACTGGGCACATGTGGATGGCCATGGGGTACATACCTGGCTATCCACATGTTGCCCCTCTCCCTGGTGGTCCTAGTGGCGATCCCTGGTGGTCCAGTGTGGTGATCTGAGGGGGGGCTGCGCTGATAAACAATCTGCGCAGACCCCCCCCCATCAGGAGAGCTGCCGATCGGCTCTCTACTCGCATCTGTCAGACGTGAGTGAGGAAAAGCCGATCAATGGCTCTTCCTATTGACATCGTGATCAGCCGTGATTGGACACGGCTGATCATGTGGTAAAGAGCCGTGGTAAAGAGCCTCAGACTGACACACTGCTCCACCGATCGCCGTGATGCGTGCCCCCGCGGGCGCACGGCAGCATGTTATCCTGCTGGACATCATATGACGCCCAGTCAGGATAACTGAACCATCGCCCAGACGTCATCTGCTATGGGCTGGGCGGGAAGTGGTTAAATATTGTGCCTGGGGGTGTCCTTAGTCTGCCTGTAAAGTGGTGCATCTTTCCCGTGTTCAGAACAATACCATAGCAAAATGACATTTCTAAAGGAAAAAAGTAATTTAAAACTGATTGCGGCTGTAATGAATTGTCCGGTCTCGGCAATATAGATAAAACGCATTGAAAAAAACAGAATGGGTTCCCCCCAGTCCATTACAAGGCTCATTGGGTCTGGTATGAATAATAAAGGGAACCCTGCACCAAAATAAAAAAAATGGCATAGGGGTCCCCCCCAAATCCATACCAGACTATTATCCGAGCATGCAACCTGGCAGGCCACAGGAAAAGAGGGGGGGAGAGAGAGCGCCTCCCAATTCCCTCCTGCACCATACCAGGCCACATGCCCTCAACATGGGGAGGGTGCTTTGGACTAACCCCCAAAGCATCTTGTCCCCATGTTGATGGGACAAGGGCCTCATCCCCACAACCCTTGCCCAGGAGGGCTTATCGGAACCTGGAAGGGGACCACTAGATCCCGGCCTCCCCCCTATGTGAATTGGTAACAGGTACATTGTACCCCTACCATTTTACTAAAAGTGTCAAAAATAGGAAAAAAAGACAGGAGAGGCTGAGATGTGGGGGTCTCTTTGTTAAAGGGGGCTTCCAGATTCCAATAAGCCCCCCGCCCGCAGACCCCCACAACCACTGGGCAAGGGTTGTGGGGATGAGGCCCTTGTCCCCATCAACATGGGGACAAGGTGCTTTGGGGTTGACTCCAAAGCATCCCCCCATGTTGAGGGCATGTGGCCTGGTACGGTTCAGGAGGTGGGGGGGGCACTCTCTCATTCCCCCTCTTTTCCTGCAGCCTACCAGGTTGCTTGCTTGGATAAGGGCCTGGTATGGATTTTGGGGGGACCCCCACGCAATTTTTTTTAAAAATTTGGGGTTCCTCTTATATTCATACCAGACCCAAAGAGCCTGGTAATAGACTGGGGTGGGGGCCCATGCCTTTTTTTCAATGAGTTTTATCTATATTGCCGAGACCCGACAATTCATTACAGCCGCAAGTAGTTTTAAATGACTTTTTTCCTTTAGAAATGTAATTTTGCTGTGGTACTGTTCTAAACACGGGAAAGATGCAGCACTTTACAGGCATACTATAGACACCCCCCCAGGCATGATATTTAAAGGAATTTTTCATTTTTATTGTTTCACTTTAAGCATTATTAAAATCGTTTTTTTTTTAAATTTTTGCATTGATACATGTCCCCTGGGGCAGGACCCGGGTCCCCAAACACTTTTTATGACAATAACTTGCATATTAGAATGAGCACTTTTGATTTTTCATGTTCGTGTCCCATAGACTTTAACGGTGTTCTCGTGTTCGTCCGAATTCTTTACCTGTTCGCAAATTCTGGTGCAAACCGAACCGGGGGGGGGGGGGGGTGTTCAGCTCATCCTTATTCAGCACATTACTACGTTGTTTATCAGATCAATTTAAGATTGGAGCATAGGAGCACTATATTGCAGGTTTTTTGTTATGTATTTTGTGTATAGGTACTTATATTAGGATTGCACCATGCTGCACAGATATTAATTATCCTCCACTCAGCGCAACATTTTTTTGGTTGTAAATGTCATCAATATAAATGGACACACAAAGAACTGGAGCTGATGAGGCTTTGGGACGATCGATGTGTTTATGTTCCTCTTCTCTGCTGGGATTTTTTTTGCTTCTGTTCATATTCATGATATAAATTACAAGTGGAATTTAGGGACACTATGAAAGTTCTGCTCACATTTCTGATCTGTCTTCTCCTCCCAGGTCTCCTGTGTATGATGATCATATCGGTGTCATCAGGAACGGTGTATGTACAGAGCGGATCAGACATCACTGACTGTAATATGAAATGTCCTGACGATGATAATGAAGTGACTCTGGAGCTGTACAGACAATGCAGAGGGGAGGAGAGGACATTGCTGGAAATTCACTGTTATTACAATCACACTAAATCTCATGACTCCAGACTCCGACTGCACACAGGGAGCGGCTGCTGGAAGCTGACACATGTCAGGAGGGATGATTCCTGTGTATATAAGATCTGGTGTTACTGTGATCCGGGATATCTAATATCCTCTACAGAGATCCGTGTTCTGGGTAAGAGTCCATATACTACATCACACTTCTCTACACTGCATTGTACTCTATGGGGGAAGAAGTGTCTATTATACAGGATGAGTGAGGAGAGGAAATGAGTTCTTCATATAACAGATTTCCAGTATTCCCCACTGATATCTCCCCATCTGTCCTCCTCAGTATAAGCATACAATAAGACAGGGCTCGACAAACCCCGGGCGCCAGGTCGCATTTGCGACTAGAAATAGCGACCTGGCGCCTGGGGCGGCACAGCTGGGGTATCCTGTGTCCGTTCGACACCCCCCTGCCCGGCGCGATCGCGTTGGGCCGCGCCAGTAATTGAGGCCGTGGCTTTGTGGCCTACTGCAGTCCTATGGTTTCTTCTGCAATCGGGCGCCCTCTGGTGGTGGCCGTTGGTATGACAAGACATCCAGCAATGCTAATGGAGCTTCCCCTGCCTGTTTTCACTGCCCGCTCATCTCCTTCCCTTTACTTAGAACCCCCAAACATTATATATATTTTTTATTCTAACACCCTAGAGAATAAAATGGCGGTCATTGCAATACTTTCTGTCACATCATATTTGCGCAGCGGACATACAAGCGCACTTTTTTGGGAAAAAATACTTTTTTTAATTAAAAAATAAGAAAACAGTAAAGTTAGCCCAATTTTTTTTATATTGTGAAAGATAATGTTACGCCGAGTAAATTGATTCCCAATATGTCATGCTTCAAAATTTCGTCCGCTCGTGGAATGGCGACAAACTTTTACCCTTTAAAATCTCCATAGGCGACGTTTAAAAAATTCTACAGGTTGCATGTTTTGAGTTACAGAGGAGGTCTAGGACTAGAATTATTGCTCTCACACTAACGATTGTGGCGATACCTCACATGTGGTTTGAACACCGCTTTCATATGCGGGCGCTACTCACATATGCGTTCGCTTCTGCAAGCGAGCTCGGCAGGACGGGGCGCGTTTAAAAAAATTTTTTTTTTTTCTTATATATTTTACTTTTTATTTTTTATTTTTACACTGTTTAAAAAAAAAAAAAAAAAAATTGCGTCACTTTTATTTCTATTACAAGGGATGGGGCACATTTAAAAAAAAAAAAATTTCTTATTTATTTTAACTTTGATTTTTTCACTGTTCTTTTAAAAAAAAAAAAGTCACTTTTATTCCTATTACAAGGAATGTAAAAATCCCTTGAAATAGAAAAAAAGCATGACAGGACCTCTTAAATTGTGAGATCTGGGCTCAAAAAGATCTCAGATCTCATATTTACACTAAAATGCATTAAAAAAAATTGTCATTTGAAAAAAAAATAATAAAATGTCCCTTTAAGAGCTATGGGTGGAAGTGACGATTTGACGTAGCTTCCACCCTGCAATGACTTGGAGATGGGCGGGGGGGCCATCTTCCTCTCAGTCGTCTCCATGTCAGGCCAGGGACAGATCCGGATCGCCTCCGCTGTTGCCGACGGCCACGGTAAGCGGTGAAGGGCACCGGAGCGCGGTGGTAGGGGGGGCCCTCTCCTGCCACTGATAAAAGTGATCTCGCTGTGAATCTGCTGCAGAGACCACTTTTATCTAAAAGAGAACTGCCGGCTCTTGAAGAAGATACTGGGGTTATGGTAGCTAGCTGCTACCATAACAACGGTATTTCTCTTCAAAGACAGGACGTATATAGTCGTCCTGCGGGAAGGAAGTGGTTAATTAAAATGGATTTATTATTTGTCATCTCCCTGCTTGGCCCCTTTCACATGCGCTGTCTGATCAGGTCGCCTGTCAGTTTTTCAGGCGGACCTGATTGGATCCTTAGCGGGAATATGGTGGTCTTGTGTACCTGCATGGCAGGAAATAAAAGCAGTCACATTCGTTCTAGTCGTCTCTGTGTAAATTTAAGATTGGTTCATTTTTATATTGAAAATAAAGCTTTGTCCGTCATTTAAAAAAAAAAAAAACCTGGCTCCTAACTTTTTTAGCTGGCTCCTAGATTCCAAGCAAATTTGTCAAGCCCTGTAATAAGAGCTAGCACTCTGTTCTATGTTCCTGGACTCCATGTTGGTGACCTGTGACTGATGGTAATTGTTCTTCTCCAGATCCGGTTCTCATCTCCAACATCACCAGTACCGGGGGCTGGCTGGGTGAGGAGACGACTGTGAACATCCAGTTCTCTGGAGAAGAGAGCGCTGTGACCTGGGAGGTGGACGGGGAGCCTCTCCCTGAAAGATACCGGCTGATAGATGACAATAGGACGCTGATTATCCCCAGTGTGCAGAGAGACGACACCGAGAGGAGATTCCGGGTCAGGATCACAAACCCAGTCAGTGAGGAGATCCGGGAATACCGGCTGGAGATCAGAGGTGAGAGGGGCAATTACTGGGGGAATAGAGGAGGATGTCATTCTTCCCTGGGACTTGCACTATATACTGTATATATGTGTGTATAAAATATACAGTATGAGGTCAGTGTGCAGGTTATATATAATAGTCAGACAATGAAGGTAATAAAAAATAAATAAAAATGGACGGACTTGATGGAATACTCCGGTCTTTTTCTGCTGTCACTTTTCTATAAGCTGAGATTTGCTGATGTATAAATATAGTAATATAACAAAGCAGACTGTAGAATGGATACATTGTATATTGATCACACATGTAATCTCTACACAGAGATGTGTTCTAAACATTGTATTTATTCTCTGACAGATCTTACATCAGGTCATATTAGATCCCGAATGTTTCTTATTCCTGGAGTGCTCGGTGTGATTATTGGGATTTTTGTGTTTCTGGTGAGTAATGATTACATCTTTCCTTTCTGTGATCGGATTATTCCACTAGATCAGCAGCCGCCTCTAGAGAGACTCTGTTGATTTAACATGGATCTATACTGAAAGTTATGTTAGCCGTTTCTGGAAAGCATAAAGAGCAATGTAAGGTGTGAAATACTTGCTGCTCCTGGAGAAAATGCTGCTTTAGGCCGGGTTCACCCCATTGAGAATTGGATGGGGATCCCCCATCCATTTCTCACTATCAGGAGATTTTGACCTGCTCTCTATGGAGCCGGTTCACATATCTCTGCAGCAGGTCCGGAGCATTTTGCAGAAAAACACTGTGTGTCTTTTGGTCCGTTTCAGGTCCGAATTTAGCGGCTCATATGTAAACTGAGCATTAGACTCCCTACCAGTGGCAGCCACTCATGCAGGGCGCCGCCCCCCTAATCCATGATGTGCCCAGCCCCTAATCTACATGCAGAAGCATGTGATTAAAGCCTGAGCCTCTAATTGGCTTCAAAAAATGATGTGCTTCAGAGCACTGCACCCGGAGCCCACCTAGTTGTGTGACATTAGCAAATTAATATTCAACTAATGTCTTCCTGTTTTTCCTCCCAGCCAATCAGGATGTGGGTCCTGAGACCCAATTGGCCGTGAGTCCTGATTGGCTGGGAGGAGAAGTGACTGCTGGTATTCAGGAGGAGATGTGGGGGGAAGCCGCGAACTGCATGGGGTAAGTGCAGGGCTGGCAGGGGGCCTGGCGGGTTACGGGTGAGCAATCGAGCGATGGGGGGAAGCAGCAATCGAGTGAGCGCTGGGGGGGCACTGCTCCCTACACTATATGACTTTTTGGTCATGCAATGTCTTCTGAAGGGGAGTTGAGAGCTCGGGTTGGTTAATGTTCCTCTTGCAGACAAAGTTTCAGGTTCTGGTCACATGATCTTTACTGAAGGAGGAGATTAGCCAAACTGAACCAAATGCCTATTACTGTGTAATCAGCACTGGAGGAAACCCCAAGTGGAAATTGTTCCAGGAAAGTAAATACTCCACTTCTTCCATTACTCTTTATTTATCCATTCTGGTTTTATATTCATGCTTAAGTCAATGTCTGCTAAAACCAGCTCAGGGCTCTTATTTTGCTGATCTTGGGATGGGAATGAAGGGGATACATGGGGGGGACACCTTGTGGATGCAGAATTAGTGTGTGGATGAGGTCTGTGCAGTGACATCTGGTACAGATAAAGGTTGGTGAGTGGGGGGGGGGTTTAGGGAAATATCAGTCCTTAGATTTGGTGGCTGCATTTGTCTTCTTTTTTTCAGTCTAAGATCAGCAATTACAGATAATAGTTTTTGATCCTGCCAGATATTCAGTGTGCTCTTTCTTACAAACTTCTACTATGCATTCCCCTCCCCCATGTAATGGAGATGAAGATCTGTGTGTAGTCCAATTCAGGAGAGCAGCCTAATGTGACAACTCCGCTCTACACAGATACAGTGCAGTGAGTGAGTGTTGTCACCCTAGGACAGGAAGTGTGTTATTCACATAATTACCAGGCAGGTGAAAATAAAGATGAAACAACAAAAGCCATATCACATGGGAGAATGGACTATTGGATGATGGAGGGTGGGAATAAACTAGAGAGAGAACAGTCCCAATGCTGTATGTTGGTGATAGTCTCTGCAATTTTGTGTGATTTATATTTCCAGATTTACTGCAGAAAAAGAGATTTGAAGAGCAATGGTGTCCCTGAAGATGAACCATTGGCAGAGAACATATCAGTGCCACCCATCCATAATGGATCCATAACCACCAATGGTGTCCTTGAAGATGAGCCACTGGTAGAGGTCATATCTGTGCCACCCATCCAGAATGGATCCATACCTACCAATAAGATTGGATTCCTACCTTCCACAAATTTTCATCAATAGAAGAGAAACAGGCCCCCTACTCCATGTAGAGCAGTTCACTTTCTGCATAGTTACATAGTTAGTCTGGCTGAAAAAAGACACAAGTCCATCTAGTTCAACCAATAAAAGGGCAACAAAAATATACAACCCTTTATACACAATCCTATACTCACAGTTGATCCAGAGGAAGGCAAAGAAACCAGCGATGCATGATCCAATTTTCTCCATGATCCAGAGTCTAATGTTTGGCTGTCTAACAGAGATTTGTTAGCAATCATTAAAAAAAGATCCTTATCATATAATTGCTGATTAGAAGCAGTGGAGCACTTTCTCACATATGAGGGAACGTTCACACCAGATGTATCGATCAATACAAGGACACTCTAAAAACAATTGCTGTCTCTGAGCCCTTCACACCACACTGCAATTGATGCAGCGCTACACACAAAAATCTACATAAATGTAACATTCTTGTCAAATTACAAACAAAAAGTGAGGATCTTGACCCTTGATGTGTTGAATGAAGTCAAACTGCATTTTAAAAAATGTGCAGGTCAACATGCAGAGAAATGTATGTCAACGCACATTAACCTGCATGCAGTGCATGTGTTTTCTGTGTGCTCAGGTGTGATTGAGCCTTCAGTGCCTGAACACTCCTCTCCTCACAGGTACCTATCAGATGTGTGACATCATCAACTGTATACCCCACCCACTCCTACCTCTGACACTCATGGGGTCATCAGGGGCGGAGTCTAGAAGAGCTACCTTCATGTAGGCGTCACCTCCATTAATATAGTGGCCATCTAAAGATTACTGAGAATAGTCCCCTTTCGAATTGGATGTGCAGCCATATTTTTGAGAAGTAGAGAAGAGAAGAGTGTTAACCCCATCAAGTTATGTTTTGTCTTATAACACAATTTCGCCATTTCCCTTCATTTTCCTGTCTTGGGGTGCAACAGGAAATGAGTCTTAGAAAGTTGTCACAGAGACCAGTGAAGGATATTTTCTCACTTTTGGACTTCTTATTATGTTCTGTCACCAGGACAAATAGAGATAAAGAGTCTCCATAGTGGGGACATAGCAATAAAATTTTGACTTGGGGTCCAGCCCTGTGGTAAAAAAAGCCTTTACTTGCACATTAAAAGGGGGTTATACCCTGAATATATATGGATAGATGGTGCAGCGCTAATCCTGTATATGAAACCTCTGGTGCTTTAGAAATAGGTCATAGTGTATATCACTACAGTGTATATAAATAAATAAATAATAATTTAAAAAAAACAGTGGGGTATTCCTACAAGTGGTGTATCTCACTGAACTAACTAAAATAATAAAAATGTTAGTGTAAACAAAATAGCATGTGTATTAAGAACTTAGATCACCATATCAATAACTTGTTCAACCATAAATCACCATATTAATAGCTGGTTCAACATAAGTGACAAAAACCAATTTTAAATAAAGTGCAGCGTGATTTGTACTAAATAATTAACAATCCAAAAGTGACAATGTGCAATGTGCAAACACTGTGCAAAATATAACTGGCTACACCACACAATGGCTTGCGGCGTTAAACAACAAAACTTCTTATAAAGTGCAAAATGTGCAAGAAAGGACCAAAAAACCTCCAAAATGTATAGTCATAAAATATTAGTCATAAAGTATAAGTGAATGTCCCAAAAGTTATAATGCATAAAGAAGAAATTTCACACAAAAAAAACGTCCTTATTCATGATGAAATCTGTGACAGTAAAGTGCTGGCATGCGCATGTGGCAGTTGGAGTGCCTGGTGACTCAATTCTCATGCAGCTTCGTGTGCAAACACTATAGTGGGTAGTGGCCCCTTACCTTAAAGTAATGGGGCAACAGCATATGACCAAATAGGTTCTTTGTCTCTTCCACCTAGGGGCTCCTGCGCTTTCCTCACTGTCCTGGGGTATGGCTCCCTCAGATGTGATGCAGGAAGGTATTTATAAATAGAGTAGAAAAGAACCCAACAGTGTAATTCCGTTTTTAAGATAACTTATTGTTTATTAGGCAAAGAAACAGGTACTCACATTAGCAAATTGAGTAATACAACGTTTGTATCCGACGAGCGGCGGACCAGCCCTGTGGTAAAAAAAAGCCTTTACTTGCACATTAAAAGGGGATTATACACTGAATAACGTCCGCCAGCATTTGCCTTAATATGAAGTATTCACAGCACTTACCTCTGGGTGTGCTCTCCTCCAATGATGAGAGGTCTGAGCCCCCACATCCAATCCACGCCCTTCCCCTCCTCTTCCAGAGCTGCCATCTTCTTTCTTCTCCCATTGGACGTACACTGGAGTTATATGATCTCAGCATCCGGCTCCATTCCCGGCATCTGTGAGATCCCCGGACTATACACTGCACTCTGCATATACTACAGTCAGTGTGCAGAATAACATTGCCAGCAGGAAAAATCAATTTCCTACATTTCTCAGGATTTTCTACTGATTGATAATCTGTATTGTCATCTGTTTAGACCTCCCAGATGAGCAAAACATTGATCTGGACTTCTTATTCCGGTGACAACACTACCGGGTGATTGTTGGCATTTCCTGGCTATATGTCTTGTGTTGGAATGTATTTGAACATTGCCGGGTCATATTAATACACAATATTGTTGAAGGAAATTACTGTTGCCATTTATACTAAGCTGAACTCCAGTCAAACTGTCAAACTGCTAAATAATCAGGTAAAATCCACATCAAAGGATTTATAATTCTGTCCGGACACTTTTGTGATTCACACATCAGAGCCGGACAGGTGATGTTTACAGCTATAGAATACAGTGATGTCACCTTCTGCCAACAGCATGCTGATTGGATGGTGAAGGGACAGCAACACAGACTAACTTATCAACTCTGCCCTCTCCTCCTCTCAGCACATGTGCAAGCAGCAGAGCCCTGTTTGGTTCATACTGTTGCCCCTCCCTTTCTAGTCTGAATGCTGCTATTCAGAGGGTGATATCCAGACAGATTCAGATCCCTAGGCTAGTTATCTGCAAAAATAATTATAAGTCCAAATCCGTGCTCCTTGACCCCCCCCATATATATGTGTGTTTTTAACTTTTCTTAATGACCTTTTCCTGATGTCTTCTGGCCAGTCCTGTGGCACGCTGGGTTCATGTCTTTTCTGGTCTTCTCCCAGGGTGGGCAGTCCTGGATGAAGCAGAATGTGGCACTGATTGCTCTCTGCAATATTACACAGTGAGTGGGGGGAGGGGATGTGCACAGGGGGCGGGATCATAGCGCTCTGCACTCACAGTCTTTCCTCAGTCTTCCAGCAGGTCTAGTCACACTGGATATCACTCAACCTGGAAGACTGAGGACATCTTGTGGTGATAATGAGGTTCTACAGGTGACAATTCCAGAGTTCCAGAGGTGAATATTGCATTGAGCACTGAGGCTGAGGCTGGACATATACTATATATATATATATATATATATATATATATATATATATATATATATATATATATATATATATATATATATATATATATATATATATATATATATATATATATATATATATATATATATTAAAAAAATGAATATATTGTATAAGATGTAAAGAAACTCAGAGAAACATTCACTTTATGTTGTAAATAGTATAATTTATATGATGTGTATGTTCTGGTTCTACTGATGGTATAATCTGTACTGTCTGTATATATTGCTAAGCTTTATTGTATGCATATACAGGATCAGTTCTCCCAACTGTATAATCTGTATCATCGGTGAATACCGGTTCTCCCAATTATCCCGTTAGCATTGAATTATCTCAGGATAAAGCACTTAGCAAATAGAAAATGTGCAATAATGAGACATGGAATGTGTAAAGTGTACCTGTCTATATACAATGAAGATCTATTATCTGTCCAGAATGTGATCACATCTCTGAGCCTCCCTTCCTCTATGGAGGACAGGTACTCTTCTCCTCTACATAGAAGAGAGAAGATTGGTCTCATTTGAAGTCAAAAGTAAATTGCACTTTTATTTTAATTCACTTTTTGATATTTGTATCAGATTTATATCAGTCACTGCCACAATTTTGGGCCATATGGGCCATATATTTCTATGTGTTCTTTTATACATATTGTATATGTTTTATTTTGATTATTATTAGTGTCTCACTAACACAGAACGAATCAAATAAAATTCAGAATTTGGTTGTTGGTCTCCTTTCTCTGCCGTCTTCCTGTACAAATAACCCATAAAAAAATCTCTAGTCTCGCCATTCTCAGCCAGGGTTCCCCCAGAGGTGCTAGGGGTTCCTCAGGCTTCTCCTGGCTGACTGACCTTCTATGTAGGGGTGTTGGGAAAGCTCTGGAGTCAATGCAGAAATTAAGATATTAAAAAAACAGCCGTTGCTTCAGAGTTTGTACTTCCAAATGATTTGCAAAATGTATTAATTTGACCAAATGAATGCCTTGAAGGGGTTGTAAACCCTCAAGGTTTGCATTCTATGCATTGAGGTGAAAAACTTCCAGTTATGCAGCAGCCCCCTGAGACCCCTTTTACTTACCTGAGCCCCGTAATTCCCATGACGGGAATGACCACACCAGCTCAGGTCAGTGTCTCATGTCCTGATTGGATAGATTGATAGCAGCGCAGCCATTGGCTCCCGCTGCTGTCATTTAAATCCAATGATGCAGGAGCTGGGGGCGGGGCCGAGTCCTGCTGTCTGTGTCAATGGACGCAGCAGCAGGATATGGGAGCATGCTCACACGAGTGTCCCGAGTGCTTCTCCTATGGAGTACTCGAGAAGAGGAGGAGCCAGGAGGGCCACGGAGGGAGCCCAGAAGAGGAGGCTCAGGGCCACTTTGTGCATAACCAACTCATAACCAAAGCTTGTTTGGCTGGGCTTCTCCTATGGGTGACAGTGCAGTTCATTTTGTACTCCTGTGACTGTTTGCAGCAGAGAGCAGACTGAAGTCCACTCTCTGCTGACATCACCAATGTCAGTCTAGGCACCGCATCATCCCAACCATGGAGTCTGGATCCACCAGGTGCCTGGACTGACACCCTGCTCAGCCTCTCAGCGAGCCGCTGAGAGCCTGAGCCGGCCGCTCCGCCCCTCCACATCTCAGCACACCAATGAGGAGGGGGAAGAGCAGAGAGCTGTGACTGACAGTCTAAAGCTCTCTGCTCACCGAGCTCTGAAAACTGAGTGATCAGCAGTGTTCAATCACTCGGTTCTCAGTTTAGAGACAGCGGGGGACAGATGCAGCATCGGACCGATACTGCATCCACCTAGGTAAGTATTAAAAGAGAATGATGTTTTGTTTGTTTTTTTTTTCCCCTCATCATACTTACCTTGGTGGATGCAGCATCATTCCCCCTGTGCCTCTTCACTGAGAACCGATCGATCGAATACTGATGATGGCTCGGTTCTCACAGCTCCCCAAGAAGAGAGCTGCTGACTGTCAGTCAGCGGCTATCCGCTCTGCCACCCCCACTGGAGTGCTGAGCTGTGGAGGGGGTGGGGAGCAGCTGTCTCAGGCTCGATTCCAATGATGTCAGCGGAGAGTGGAATTCAGACCACACTCTGCTGAAAACGGGTCACAGGAATGCAAAACTAATTGTACTCCTGTGACTGAGAGGAGAAGCCCAGCCAAACGAGCTCAGGATGGACTTCTCCTTTAATCAGGAAAAAAATTCCTTTACTTCTCTTTTAAATAAATTTCACTTAGTGTGTTCAATACTTTTTCCCTGTGTCATTCCATTTTATTACACAGAACTTCATTTGTGAACGTATTTGTTTTCTTGGATGAATTGCATGGGTTGTCACTGACATGTGGTGAAAAATTCATGTCAATAGAACCTTTAGAAAAATGGTGACGTGTTCAATACTTATGTATATAAAAACACGGAGGGTAAAATATGTTATTTTGGACTTCCATATGATATATTATATATATATATAGTGTGTGTGTGTCCAAACAGAGAATCAATACTTAATGGCTGGCTAGGACTGTATGGACAGAGTAGGAGAAGAGATGTCTTCAATCAGAGAGCGCACATATCACTTACGTCAGCATCAAAAAAAAAAAAAACAGATCTTGGGAGACGATCCAATTTGCACAGATAAATAAATAATGGAAGAGTAGAGAGCGCAGGAGGGTGTCAGTAAAAAAATAATAAAAAAAAATAAAATAAAAGAAGTTTTAATATAAATAAAAAACAATATCCACTTACCGTATATACTCGAGTATAAGTCGAATTTTTCAGCACTTTTTTTGTGCTGAAAGTGCCCCCCTCGACTTATACTCGAGTCAAGCACTTTTCTGCAGCAAAAAATTTCATTTTCTGAACCGACTTTGGGCACAATGGGCACAGTGAGGCTGCAAATGGGCATTGTTGACCCTCTTTTCCACTTACAGTAGCTGTGCATTTCTCACCCTCGTCTTATACTCGGGTCAATACGTTTTTCCCATTTTTTTGTGGGAAATTAGGGCCTCAACTTATACTCGGAACGACTTATACTCGAGTATATACGGTACATTGTGGTTTGTAGACTTCTGAATGTTATGGTACCAGGTCCACTGGGTTTGCACACCAAATTTGGGATTCCTAGCACTAAGTGGCCCTGAGATACGGGGCCCCAAAATCGGTTCGGAAAATGTCATTCTCTGCTGCAGAAAAGTGCTTGACATTTTCTGAACCGACTTTGGAGCCCTGTATCTCAGGGTCACTTAGAGCTAGGAATCCCAAATTTGGTGTGCAAACCCAGTGGACCTGGTCCCATAACATATTCAAAGCTGGAGTTCCTAGCACCAAGTGGCCCCGAGATATGGGGCCCCAAAATAGGTTCGGAAAATGTCATTCTCTGCTGCAGAAAAGTGCTTGACATTTTCTGAACCGATTTTTGGGGTCCTGTATCTCGGGGCCACTTGGTTCTAGAAATCCCAGCTTTGGATATTTTATTGTGCTAGTTCCACTGGGTTTGCACACCAAATTTAGGGTTCCTAGCACTAAGTGGCCCCGAGATACGGGGCCCCAAAGTCGGTCAACTGTGTCCATCTGTAGCAATGTCATTTCGGGACACTTTGGGTTCAGAGACCCCAAATTTTGGCTGCAGCTAGGGGGGATCTAGGAACCCTTAACTACTGAGTTTGAAGTTCGGGGGACCTATGGCTGCAAATGGGCACAGTGAGGCATGCAAATGGGCACAGTGAGGCTGCAAATGGGCATTGTTGACCCTCTTTTCCACTTACAGTAGCTGTACATTTCTCACCCTCGTCTTATACTCGGGTCAATACGTTTTTCCCATTTTTTTGTGGGAAATTAGGGCCTCGACTTATACTCGGAACGACTTATACTCGAGTATATACGGTATTGTGGTTTGTAGACTTCTGAATAGGTACATTTGGAATCCATCCATCACTTAGATTGAGAATGTGTGACTAATACAGCACAGGGTCATGTGATAATGAGGGGAAGGTGCAAAAGCTCCAAATGGGACATCACAAAAGTACAAAGGAGCCCAGAAGAGATCCAGAGCTTAGCACCGGCCAGCTGTCAAAGACAAATCCAGCATTAGAGCAATAAGAACATCTCACTCCACAGACTGACTCCACACCACCACTCAGGACTGGAGCACAGGTGAGACTCTCAGAGTAATCAAGCTTGAAATTGGCAAGAGTACTTGGAGATTTTTTATTTTTATAAACTCTTTATTTATAGTGACCAAACAAACACACAGTACAGCAAGGCATACTTTCAATCAGCAAAACTGGTTACATAGTTACAAAGTAGGCGAGGTTGAAAAAAGACACAAGTCCATCAAGTCCAACCTATGTGTGATGTGTCAGTATTACATTGTATATCCCTGTATGTTGCGGTCAATCAGGTGCTTATCTAATAGTTTCTTGAAGCTATCTATGCTCCCCGCTGAGACCACCGCCTGTGGAAGGGAATTCCACATCCTTGCCACTCTTACAGTAAAGAACCCTATATCATTACAGTGTATACAGTACATGAAGTACAAAACATAATGTGACAGTTCTTCAGAAAGCCAGGGAAACAAACGGTACACACTTCAAGAGGACCAGACACTGTAAGCCTACCGCAAATAAAGTATTGCTATAGATGCAAAGTAATAAGGAGATGTTGGCGGGGGACCAATGTATTCCATCCAGTTTTGAAGAAAGATAGGAATTAGCAAGATGAAGGCAGAAAGAAGGCGCAGAAGAAAGAAATAAAAAAGGGGGGAAAGGGAGAGGAGAGGTAAAAATGATAATAAGGGTCTCCTCCCTGGAGTTGGAGTCATGGAGCTCCTTGAAACATGTCAGAGAAAATGAATTGGGTCCAGTAAAACCAAGTCTTGTGAATTCCGGCCTCTTGTCGCCTCAAAGAGGCAGTAAGGTCCTCCATATACATAATATCATTAACCTAATAAATCCAATGACACACTGTAGGAGGTGACACAGATTTCCAAAGGACTGGGATGCGAGCTCTGGCTGCAATGATGAGGTGTCTCATTAGAGAGTGACGGTACTTCCATTTGGATAGCGGACTGAGATGTAATAGGCAGGCAGTTGGGTCGTTGTCTAGTGCCAAACAGATACAGATAAGAAAAGCAGATACAGCCCGACTCGTGTGTTTGTGTGTGAAACAAAAAAGGAGAGGGAGGATGGAAGGGAGCATTCTGGCACTTTGGCGCCCCCACCTCTGCAGGCGCCGGGGTGCACTGCACCCCATGCACCCACCTCTGGTCGGCCCTGTCGGGCTGTATCTGCTTGTCGCCCATCACCACTGTCTTACTAGCTCCTCCCCCACTCGGCTGCCTGTCCAATCCAACATTCCTCCCATTTATTTACGCCCAAACCCTGTCTCTCCTGAATTATATTTGCTTTGCCTCTACTTCTCACTCATTTCTTACTCCCCCTGCAAACTTGGGGGAGGTAATTGTGCAGACTGGGGGAAGGGGGGTGAGCAGATGGGGAGGGGGTAATTGTGCAGACTGGGGGAAGGGGGTGGTTGAGTAGATGGGGGGAAGGGGGTTGTGCAGATGGGGAGGGGGTAATTGTGCAGACTGGGGAAGGGGGGATTATACACACTGGGGAGGGGGTAATTTTGCAGACTGGGGTAAGGGGGGTTTTGCAGACTGGGGGAAGGGGGGTAAATGTGCAGACTGGGGTAAGGGGGGCTGTGCAGACTGGGGGAGGGAGGATTTGTGCAGACTGGGGGAAGGGGGGGTTGTGCAGACTGTGGGGGTAATTGTGCAGACTGGGGAAAGGGGGGGTTGTGGAGACTGGGGGAAGAACTCGTTCCAGCACTGAGCTCCAGGAATAAGCACAGAGTACCTAAGCCATGTTATGCTGGGGGATGGGCCCAGGGCCCCCCACAGTGGTGGAACACCAGGGCCCAAGCACAAGTGTGACCCTGTAAGTTCCCCCACTGCTGGGGGGATTACTAAGGCCAGAGCAGCTGTGCATGGCAACCAATCAGCTCCTATATAACATTTTCAAAGCTTAATTGAACAAGCTGAAGACAGAAGCTGATTTGATTGCCATGCACAGCTGCAATAACAGCAACCACTAATATTTCTCGGGTGACTTGCAGCAAATGGGGAAGATTGTAAACCAGAAACATCAGATAAATTCCTAGAATACCTTCACCGATCCAACAACAGATCGGGACTGCAATTCCTTCTTCCTCTATTAGGTGGCAGCACACACACACAGCTCCAGAAACTAAAATATAATCAGAACTGCAGTTCCCCTATTCCTCTATTAGGTGGCAGCACACACACACACACAGCTCCAGAAACTGAAATATAATCAGAACTGCGGTTCCCTCTATTCCACCATTAGGTGGCAGCACACACACAGAGCTCCGGAAACTGAAATATAATCAGAACTGCAGTTCCCCTTTTCCTTCATTAGGTGGCAGCACACATACACAGCTCCAGAAACTGAAATATAATCAGAACTGCAGTTCCCCCTATTCCTCCATTAGGTGGCAGCACACACACAGAGCTCCGGAAACTGAAATATAATCAGAACTGCAGTTCCCCCTTTTCCTCCATTAGGTGGCAGCACACACAGAGCTCCAGAAACTGAAATATAATCAGAACTGCAGTTCCTCCTATCCCTCCATTAGGTGGCAGCACAAACACAGAGCTCCAGAAACAAATATAATCAGGACTGTAGTTCCTCCTATTCCTCTATTAGGTGGCAGCACACACACACAGCTCCAGGAAGTGGAAGTCAGTCGGTTCCTCTGGTGTGTTTTCTCTCCAGTGTCAGATTAAATCTCCAGACACTCCCCACTCTTCTCATCCCACATCTCCGCTACCCGATCGGTCACAGTCCTGTACAGATCCCAGGCTCCTCTCTGCGCTCTAACATACAATGTAACCATCATCTCCGCACTCTCTCTCCTCTGACACCTACTAAATACTCAACCAATCAGCAAACTATATGTCAATCCCATGTATGTAGTCTAGTCCTATGAGCCGTGTGCAGTGGTGGGCGCGGTCTGTTGTGTCTCTGTGTTCTGATTGGCCGTACACAGTATTAGATGAAATACAATGTATCTATTTATATATTTTATAGTAAATAAATAGAGTACAGGGGGAGTGGGGGACGGAATGTCATCATGTGATCCCACATGTCTCTGATCACAGGATCAACCTGGTTTTACCTTTTTTTAAACAATTTTATAATTTTTGCACGCATGTTAAAGTGTAAGTCCACCCTAACACTAAAATCTCCACATCAACAGACATCTACGATCTAACACTAACCTATCTAGCCCTATATAGAAAAAATCATTATATATAAACTTTTCCCGAAGCTGCTCCGGTAGGGCCGCTGATAGATTTCATGGGGCCCCATACAGCCTACCTGGCGGGCTCCCTTCAGCCCCACCCATGGCTCCTCCCCCGAACTCGCCTAAAAAAAAAAATCACATGTAACAATCGGACAGGCTGATTGTACCCAAGTCAATCTATCACTTGGGTACAATCAGCCTACCCATAGTTGCTTCAAATCTTAGCCGGTCCCTGTTAAACCAGGCAACATTCTAATCATCTATGGCCGGCTTAACTGACTGACACTGACATCAACAGTGACACTAATATAATGACCAAGGGAGAAGAGTGTGGAGTATATGGTGGTGGGTAGTATGTGCAGGATGGCGTCAGTAGAGCAATAGACAGTGTCAATTTTTTTTTGTTTTTTTTTATTTTTTATAATTTTATTTCTGTATTTTTTTACAAGGATTTTGTGAGGGCAGTGAATAGTGTCAGTAGTTTTTTTTATTTTTATTAATTTATTTTATATTATTTTTTACAATTTTATTTTTAACAATATTTTTCACAGTGCTTTGGTTGCGGGTAGGGGTCACTGTGGAGGGTTATGGCTGGACGGTGTCAGTAGTTTTTATATTTTTATTATTATTTTTTTTTACAATTTTATTTTTTACAATTTATATATTTTTTAGTTGTTTTTATTTTTTACAATGCTTTCTGTATTTTTTTTTGGGGGGGGGGGGGCAGTGGATGGTGTCAGTAGAGAAGTGGACAGTGTCAGTAGTTTTTTTTATTTTTATTTAATTTTTTCTTTACAATTTATATTTTTTTGTCATTTAGTTTTTTTTTACAATGCTTTCTTTTTTTTGGGGGGGGGGGGGCATGGACGACGTCAATGTTTTTTAAATTATTTTTACAATTTAACCATTAAATAATTATTTTTTACAAATCTTTTTTTTATTTTATTTTTTATTTCATCAGCCCTGTTGAGAGGGGAGGGCTTTGGTGAGATATCAGTATCCTAAACAGACCCCCGACATCTCCCCTTTGAGACAGGGAAAGGGACTGAGGACACAAATTCCCCAGTCACTTTCTCTGCAGCCTCAGCTGCACTGAAAGTGGTAGTAAACCCGTTACAATCTCTTTTACCTACAGGTAAGCCTAGATTAAGGATTACATGTAGATGCTCGAAATATCTCCCAAACCTCCACGGTTTAATAGATATTTACAAAAAAGGCGATCCACGATGTCTACGGCGCAGGCACACTTTAGACTCCTTTAGAAATGGCGAGCATGCCATTTCTAAAGGAGATCATGCCGTGACTGGTGGATGTCATCGCGGCTCCAGCCAATCACAGCACCGGAACCGCCATACCCGGAAGGAAGATGGACGCTTTGTGGAAGAGGGGACAGCGGTGACATTGTGGGCTTCAGTTTCAGGTAAGTGACAAATACTGGGCTACTATGCGGTGCATAGTAGCCCATTATGCTTTACCTTTGCAGGAAACAAAGAGGAAGTAAAACCCATCAGCTTGTATAACAGTGTAAATTTGATGTCCACTCAAAATAACTCAACACACAGCCATTAATGTCTAAACCGCTGGCAACAAAAGTGAGTACACCCCTAAGTGAAAATGTCCAAATTGTCCAATTAGCCATTTTCTCTCCCCGGTGTCATGTGACTTGTTAGTGTTACAAGGTCTCAGGTGTGAAAGGGGAGCAGGTGTGTTAAATTTGGTGTTATCGCTCTCACTCTCTCATACTGGTCACTGGAAGTACAACATGGCACCTCATGGCAAAGAACTCTCTGAGGATCTGAAAAAAATAATTGTTGCTCTACACAAAGATGGCCTAGGCTATAAGAAGATTGCCAAGACCCTGAAACTGAGCTGCAGCACGGTGGCCAAGACCATACAGCGGTTTAACAGGATAGGTTCCACTCAAAACACACTTTGCCGCGGTCGACCAAAGAAGTTGAGTGCACGTGCTCAGCGTCATATCCAGAGGTTGTCTTTGGGAAATAGACGTATGAAATTTTATGTTTACTGAACATTATGTTTACTGAAGTTTACTGTTTACAGTAAACTGAAGACAAGTTTACAGTTTACTGAAGACAAGCAGACTAAGGACATGGATTACTGGAACCATGTCCTGTGGTCTGATGAGACCAAGATAAACTTATTTGGTTCAGATGGTGACAAGTGTGTGTAGTGGCAACCAGGTGAGGAGGACAAAGACAAGTGTGTCTTGTCTACAGTCAAGCATGGTGGTGGGAGTGTCATGGTCTGGAGCTGCATGAGGGCTGCCGGCACTGGGGAGCTACAGTTCATTGGGGGAACCATGAATGCCAGCATGTACTGTGGCATAATGAAGCAGAGCATGATCCCCTCCCTTCGGAGACTGGGCCGCAGGGCAGTATTTCAACATGATCACAAACCCAAACACACCTCCATGAGGACCACTGCCTTGCTAAAGAAGCTGAGGGTAAAGGTTATGGACTGGCCAAGCATGTCTCCAGACCTAAACCCTACTGAGCATCTGTGGGACATCCTCAAACGGAAGGTGGAGGAGCACAAGGTCTCCAACATCCACCAGCTCCGTGATGTCGTCATGGAGGAGGGGAAGAGGACTCCAGTGATAACCTGTGAAGCTCTGGTGAACTCCATGCCCAAGAGGGTTAAGGCAGTGCTGGAAAATAATGGTGGCCACACAAAATATTGACACTTTGGGCCCAATTTTGACAATTTCACTTAGGGGTGTACTCACTCTTGTTGCCAGCGGTTTAGACATTAATGGCTGTGTGTTGAGTTATTTTGAGGGGACAGCAAATTTACACTGTTATATAAGCTGTACACTCACTACTTTACATTGTAGCAAAGTGTCATTTCTTCAGTGTTGTCACATGAAAAGATAGAAAAAAAGATTTACAAAAATGTGAGGGGTGTACTCACTTTTGTCAGATACTGTAAATCAGGGGTTATGGACAGGAGGGTGAGGAGGATCGATACTGTGAGTCTGAGCTGTATTCATAAAGTGAGGGGGAGAGTATTGAGGGAATGATGGGAAGACTGGAGATCAAATCAGAAAAATAAAGGGAAGGGGGAATTGGGGGGAATGATCGCTACAAAATCTGCATGAAACTGCATATAGTATAGGAATAGTATTTATACATTGTCAATAAAGGAACAATAAATAAATGTACATAGTAAATATATCCAGTGGCAGCCCGTCCATTAGGGGCATCGCATCACAAATTGTCAATACTGATACTAAATTGTATACATGACCAATACACAAATAGTCTACATACTGATAGCAAATACAGTAAAACCTTGGATTACAAGCATAATTCATTCCAGAAACATGCTTGTAATCCAAAGCACTTGCATATCAAAGCAAATTTCCCCATAAGAAATAATGGAAACTCAAATGATTTGATCCACAACCATTTATTCATAAGTCCTTCAGTTTATAGTCCATATAAAAAGATTATAGCAATGTGATAGGTTGTGTAACCATAAAATGTCCTTCCACAAATGGAAGCCTCCACAAGGGGATTAGAAGCAAAATCCAGCAGGAGCTCCAGAGTATAAAAGAGAAGAGAGGCGCCTCTAAGTGTAGCAATATGTTGCTAAATGTTGTACCTTCATTAAATGTAACCACATTGCTACACTTAGAGGCACCTCTCTTCTCTTTTATAATCAGTTGTGACATGATGTTACTTGTATATCAAGACATCGCTTGTATATCAAGTCAAAACTTATTAAAAATTTTTGCCTGTCTTGCAAAAACCTCTCAAACCAAATTACTCTCATACCAAGGTTTTACTGTAGTATATATAGTGAACATAGAGGGTGTAGAATGGGGCAGTGTGTGCAGGAGGGTATGATGGCATGCAGCAGTGTGGAGGGCATGACATGGGCATCAAACACCCAATGATTCAGTTACACTTGTAGTAGCACCTTCCTAGTTATTTGTTGGTTCCTCTGTAGTGAGTGGAGTGGTTGTTGATTGTGTTGGTCTGACCTGGATTCCTGAGCTGAGAGTTAGATTACTTCTCCTAGGAGAAGCTTCCAGAGCATAGGGGGAGATTAAAATAATCAGTTGAATATTTATCGTGCTCCAGCCAATCCCTTGAAGGAGGCATTCAGAAGGTAATACATGTGCAGGAGGCCTGAGCTGATTGGTCTTTCCTCCCAAAGTTGGATTACTGCCCCTGGAAGAGAAGGCTGCTGAGAGAAGGGATTGCAGTCTGGGCCTCAGCAGGAGCTAAACATTTTTATTTGCTAGAGGGCACTGTCTGATCTGGAGAAGGATCTTTTGTCTCTCTCACTGAAAGCCGTGTTCCAGATGAAAAAATAAATAAATAAAAGTCAGCAGCTACAAACACTGTAGCTAATGACTTTTAATAAGCACACTTACCTGTCCTGGGTGCCCGCGATGTCGGCCACCCGAGGCCGTTCCATCCATCGAATTGGGTCCTGGCACCACCATTCGAACTAAGGGAAACAGGCAGTGGAGCCTTACCACTTCACTGCCCATTTCCTACTGCGCATGCGCTAGTCGTGCGGCACTTTGTGAATGGCCGGCTGTGTTCTGGGACACACACAGGTCAGAGAAGACTGCACGCCCCATTCCCCAGAAGACAACGCAAGGAGGAGAAGAATGAAGACTACCGTGGAAAAGGAAGTGGCAGATTTGGACGATCTGCCTAGCAACAGACATTTCTGGTAAGTAAATTTTTTTTTATTCACATTTTTAGGAGCCTTTTTATGTAATTTTTTTTTAGGGTGGACCTCCGCTTGAAGAACTACCTGTGGAGGCCGGGTGGTGGACAGCTCCTCGGACACTATGAGTAAAGACCGTGCTGTGGACTGTTAGTTGTGCGAAGTGCCAGAAGGCAAACACATGTCAGAGGTCTCTATATGGACTGGAACTGCTGCTAGAGGGTCCTGAATGTGCCGTCCTCTCCCTGTTACCTCCAGGAAACACGGAGTTTACAATTAGTGTTCTGCCAATATTGCAATTGAATGTTTTTGAGAACCCAGTGATCCTGAACCCTTCCTAAAGCAGAGTTCCAGGCTTTTTTTGTTTATTAAAAGTCAGCAGCTACAAAAAGTGGTGATTTAGTGTAGGGTAGTGTCATATGACAGCGCAATTGCCACTCAAATCGCGAGAGCGCTAAAAGCTGAAAATTGGCTTGCGCCAGAAGGGGGGTAAAAGTGCCTGGTATTGAAATGGTTAAAAATTACATGTTTTTTACTCTGTTCTGTTGGACTTTAACCACTTGAGGTCCGGGCCATAGCCGAATGACAGCCACAGCACGGACCTCAATTTCCGGGAGGCCGTCATGGGACATCCTCCCCTGTGCACACGCACCGCGCGCACCCTGCAGGGCGCATGGTGCATGCGCTGTGATCACCAAGTCACGGAGATTTAGATGATCACAGATCCGAGTAAGGGGCCGATCCCGGCCCCTTACCATGTGATCAGCTGTCAGCCAATGACAGCTGATCACATGATGTAAACAAAAGCTCGGTGAATGTTTTTTTTCTCTCCTCACACTGACAACGTGAGGAGGAAAAAATAGCCATTCACCGGCTTATGTTAAAGGGACATCGGTCCCAAAGAGGAAGGAGGCACATATGCCTCATCTGTGCCTGCAAGTGCAACCTGCAATTGCCACCTGCCAGTGCCACCTATCAATGCCCAAAAGTGCCACCTATCAATGCCCACAAGTGCCACCTATCAATGCCCACAAGTGCCACCTATCAATGCCCACCAGTGGTGCCAATCAGTGCCACCTAGCAGTGCTGTCATCAGTGTAACCGATCAGTGCCCATCACTGCCACCCATCAGTGCCACCTATCGGTGCCACCTCATCAGCCTACATCAATAAAGGAGAAAAGTTACCTGTTTGCAAAATTTTATAACAAAACATAAAAAATATATAAAAAAAATTTTTTTATTTTTTTAATAAAAACTAAAAACCGCAGAGGTGATCAAATACCACCAAAAGAAAGCTCTATTTTTTGGAAAAAAAATGATAAAAATATCATTTGAGTACAGTGTTGTATGACCGCGCAATTGTCATTCAAAGTGCATCAACGCTAAAAGCTGAAAATTTGTCTGGACAGAAGGGGGGTTTAAGTGCCCAGTAAGCAAGTGGTTAAAGGAGAGGTCCAGCCTGAGCTTTTTAGGCTGGGCTTCTCCTCTGGGTCACAGGAGTGCAATTCGTTTTGCACTCCTGTGACCCGTTTTCAGCGGAGAGAGGTCTGAAGTCCGCTCTCCGCTGACGTCACCCCCATCAGTCGGGGCAGCCCGTCATCCCGACTTCAAGGTCTGGATCCACCAGCTGCCTTGACTGATGGCCGTCTCAGTGAGCCGCTGAGACAGCCTCTCCCCGCCCCTCCAATGATCGCTGAGAAGTAGAGCAGAAGTTATGCTGAATGACAGTCGGCACCGCTCTGCTCGGGGAGGAATGAGAACTGAGCCATCGGTGGTGTTCGGTGGCTCGGTTTTCAGTGCAGATACGTGGCGGGACAGCTACAGAATCGGTCTGATGCTGCATTCACCGGGGTAAGTATGATTAGGGAATAAAAAAAAACATACTTCTCTTTTAAGTGATTATAAAGTCTCGTTTCTTTCAATCATGTTATACTTGCCTGCTCTGTACAGTGGATTTGCACAGGGCAGCCCTGATCCTCCTCTTCTCGGGTCCCTCTTCGGCTCTCCTGGCTCCTCCCTCCTGTTGGGTGCCCCCAAAGCAAGCAGCTTGCTGTGGGGGCACCCGAGGCGAGTCAGAGCGCCCTGTGTCCTTTCAGACATGGAACCCCGGTTCGGCCCTGCCCCCTCTCTCTTCTGATTGGCTAACTGACTTTGACAGCAGCAGGATCGAATGGTGCCACTGCTGTGTGACAGCCGAGGAACTCGTTGACATCGCTGGAGAGAGAGAGGGGGCTCAGGTAAGTATTAGGGGGAGCTGCACACAGGTTTTTTTTTATCTTAATGCATAGAATGCACCTTCTGCCTTTACAACCACTTTAACCCCTTGCCGACCAGCGCACGGCGATTTACGTTGGCACAATGGCACGGCATAACTGTACGTCCCCTTTAAATTGCGGCATAGTCGCTGTGCGCGCTGTGTACTCCGAGACTGTGCCCGCAGATCCCACAGACTCAATGTCCGCTGGGGGCCTGCGATCATTTCATCAGGAGTCTGTCATGTTGTTGTGAGACCATCCCCCCCACAGAACACACTGAGGGAACACAATTAACCCCTTCATCGCCCCCTAGTGGTTAACCCATTCCCTGCCAGTGTCATTTACACAGTAATCAATACATTTTTATAGCACTGATCGCTGTATAAATGACAATGGTCCCAAAATAGTGTCAAATGTGTCCGATGTGTCGGCCATAATGTCGCAGTCATGATAAAAATCGCAGATCGCCACCATTACTAATTTAAAAAATTGAATAATAAAAATACCATAAATCTATCCCCTATTTTGTAGACGCTATAACTTTTGCGCAAACCAATCAATATACGCTTATTGCGATTTTTTTTAACCAAAAATATGTAGAAGAATACGTATCAACCTAAACTGAGAA
The DNA here is from genome assembly GCA_037953035.1 of Aquarana catesbeiana. Taxonomy (NCBI): domain Eukaryota; kingdom Metazoa; phylum Chordata; class Amphibia; order Anura; family Ranidae; genus Aquarana; species Aquarana catesbeiana. The sequence continues at coordinate 105,967 of JBBHAA010002858.1, read as the reverse complement.
AGAATTTTTTTTTATATATTTTTTGGGGATATTTATTATAGCAAAAAGTAAAAAATATTGCTTTTTTTTCAAAATTGTCGCTCTTTTTTTGTTTATAGCGCAAAAAATAAAAACCTTAGAGATGATCAAATACCATCAAAAGAAATCTCTATTTGTGGGAATAAAAGGATTTTGTTTGGGAGCCACGTCGCACGACTGCGCAATTGTCAGTAAAAGCGACGCAACGCCGTATCGCAAAAAGTGCTCTGGTCAGGAAGGGGGTAAATTCTTCCGGGGCTGAAGTAGTTAAGAGCTTACCGCATGTTTTTTATGCAATATATACCGACACATTTTTCATTTAGCATTAAGGACCGCACAATCTTTTTTTTTGTGAATTTAACCATTTTTACTGCATGTGATAACTTATGTAAATGAGTCACATGACCTTGTTATCACATGGGGTAACCGTTAGTGAATTGACAGGATAGCGTGGCAAAAAGGGATAGTTAGAGATAGATACAGACACCAAGAGAAGGACCCATTATTCAAAGTCATCTCCAAATAGGAAAATAACAAAAAAAGCTTGGACTTAAAGAGGAGTTCCACCCAGGGGGGCCGTCAAAAAAAAAAAAATTAAAAGTCAGCAGCTACAAATACTGCAGCTGCTGACTTTTAATTGGACACTTACCTGTCCCTGGGTCCAGCGATGCGGGGGATCGAAGCCCCGCTCGTCCCCCCCCTCCACTTGTCGGCGCCGGCATTTCAACTGTGGGCGCCGGGCTGTGGCTTCACAGCCTGGCACCCACTGCGCATGCGCGAGCGGCGCTGTTATTGGCCGCTCAATCACCTGGGACCTGTAATGGGTCCCAGATGATTGACAGGAGGGAGGGAGCAGAGCGGAGCCCTTCCTGTGCCGAGGGGGAAGTGATGTCACCAGCCCAGGCAAAGGAACAGGCAGACTACGAGGGACCACCTAGCGACAGGCATTTGGAGGTAAGTGAAAAAAAAAAATATCCAAATGTTTTTTTTTTAGAATTTTTCCAGGTATTTTTGTTTTTTGGGTGGAACCCCACTTTAAAGAAGAAGTAAAGTCTTCCTGTTTAATTGTACCTACAGGTAAGTCTATTAAAAGGCTTACCTGTAGGTACTGTAAATACCTCCTAAACTTGCACACATTTTTATAGATATTTACTATATACACTGCCACAAACGTCATTGGCGCATGCGCACTGAAGGAACAGTCGATCGTGCCATTTCTTCAGGGCCCTCTGCTGTGACCGGCGGCACCCGCGCTCATGCATGGGAGTGACGTCATCACGGCTCCGGCAAATCACAGCACCGGAGCCCGCGAACCCGGAAGTAACTCTGGGAAAGATCAGCTGTAGACTTCCACCCAGTCCACTCCTAATCCAAATATCCAGTCACCCCCATCAAAGTTATCAAGATGGATTAAACACTTCCCAATTGCTCCGCTCGATACTCCTCCAGCAGATTTTTAGGATATTTAAAAAAAAAAAGGAGGAACTTCACAGTGCGATAAATCATTAGTATTTTTATTCCAAAAATTCTTCTCATGCACAACGAAAGAAGAAACAAACACACAGCTACAAGCTATCAGGCTGCCAGCTGGTACGTGGTGACGTCACAAGATTCTCTCCAACCAACGCGTTTCCATGTAACAAGCAAACGGCTTTTTAAAACCACCTGCTTTAACTCCACACAGTTGTAGGGCGCTTGCATTGTGCCACCATTCACTTGAATGGGTCCCGGTCAGTGGGTGCTACACCTGCTAAAAGTAACAGTGGGTATAACTGCAGCATGTGAATATGCTCAGCCGTTGCCTCTACAGCTAAAAGGTGGTAGCGGTGGAGGGGCGGCAAATCCCCCTCAACCGCTAGTGCAAATAAATTTTTTTAATACATTAAAAAATCAAAAATAAATTTTAACATTGAGAATTGTTTATTTAACCACTTAAATGCAGATAAAAAAAAAGGTAGAATTCCAGCCCAACACTATGTCTAAAAATGTTCCCTCCCCCTTCTACCTATCCTGTTTCTAGAGTCAGTGAGCAGCGGCTGCAGGGGAGAGGAGAGCACGCTCGACAACGCCTGAGAATTTGGGGAGCTGTGATGTCATGCATAGGTTTTCATGTTCCAGCCATTGTTGGTGCTCCTTCCTCTCCCCTGCAGCAGCCAATGCTGATCATGTGACCGGAGCGGACTATAAATAAGGAAGTGCACAGATCTTTTTTTACTCAGGGTAGGTAGGATCAGTGGCGCCACCCCCCATCCATGCATTCAGCCCTCTAATCTATATGCAGGGTGCCAAACGCATGGATTCCAATGGGGGGGTTTGAAGCACGTGATTAGAGCCAGAGGCTCTAATAGGCTTCAAAAAAGGGTGGGCTCGGGGCGCAGGGCATTGTGCTCTGAGCACACCCACTTGTGTGGCAATAGCGAATAAATATTTGCTATTCACACATTGATCCTCCTCCTGGATAGTCAGGAAGCCCCTATTGGCCACGGAGTCTAATGACTCCTTCCCTATTTCCGCCATTTGTCTCCCACGGGGGTGGGGTGCCATTTGTTGCTCCAGGGGGGTTTGTTAGTCTGTGTGCCGCCCCCCACCCCTGAAATTTTGAGCACCCGCCGCCAGTGGGTAGGATGGGAGAGAAAATATTTTAAATATTTAAATATGTATATTTAAATATTTAATATTTTAAATCTCGGAGTAGAGGAATGGGGTAGAAGAGCATCAGACAGAAGGGAATGATTACTTCTCTCTAAAAGGCGATCTGCGGATCATTTATTTCACTTGAACTGCAGAGATGGACACAACATTTGGCCAAAGTACAAATACAAATCACAGTCACATAACCGTGTGATATCAATGTGCATCTGACAGTCTGAAGTTTAACATTAAACATTGGGTGAGTGGTAGTCGGGCTTCTACTGAATGGCCCATGGGGGGAGGGGAGGAGGCCTCTGTCAGTGAGATTTCAGAATTTATTTAAGGTGTTAAAATTTCAATTAGGGGGGGCACCTTTCACTTTTTTTTTTAAATAGATTCAATGAACAGATATCTTATTTTTCAGTGTCATTTGACCAGTCCGGTGACATCACAGGTCCTCCTCCTCAGGTGGTAGGTGCTCCTGTACTGAAAGGCGCTCAGGTGACCCCTATCAGGTTATATTTCTGGCTCCCCCTTTGGAGATTTCTCATAACTTCCTATCCTGGGGAGAGAACAAGTGAAGAGAATTCTCACCTTAGAAATGTGTCCCCATCGGATGATTTCCCCCCACTTCCTGTTCTGGGATGTTGAGATGGAGGCCAATTGCTTATGGTGCCTTGGACCACATCATTCTTTCTCACTTCCTGTTCTGGTGACAGCTGTTAAGTTTTGGGATTTCCCTTCAGTTTCTGTCTCGGGGATAAAGGTCACCAGAACCAATAGGGTGACTCTCCCCAGTGGGGGACACAGACAGTAATACAATCCCGACAGAGGGTCTAACCCACCAAAAAAAAAGTTTGCCTTTACATATATTTTAATATTTGATTTTGGGGCTCCTGTTAATGCAATGAAGAGAATCCAAAGACGACAAGAATGTCCTGAATGTGAAAACTTTATTGATTCATTACAAGTACTTCTAAAGTGCCGTCAATTTACACAGCGCTTTACATATATTATACATTCACATCGGTGCCTGCCTGCAAGGAGCTTATAAAAAACATTATTCCAAAATATGGATGAGATGATGAACACAGAGGAAATCCCACAATAAGAAAAAAGTATAAAAAATGTTATTGCTGTATGGGTGTGACCTCCTAGAGTATTCCAGCATGAAGGATATAAAATGACAGAATATTTATCCAGAGAGAGGTAATATAACCAACCCAATGCCAAGTTCACACAGATGTCTGTCTCCATCTCCCCACTAAAAAGCGATTCATGGTGGATCGCTTATCAGAGGGTGGTAGATCAGTAGCTTCCAGGTGATGCCGACACCTCCTGAATGTTTGTTTTGTTGCATTAAAGCAACACGCAGCACCCATGAGCCAAGCATCTGGCATGTTGTGGTGGTGGTGCAGTCCAATAGACTTCAATGGGAAAGTTTGATATGTGCTGCAACCGGATTCAAATTTACCAGACTTGCCGCATGTGTGGAACCCCCTCCAGCTGCCTTTCTAGGCTTTCTTTGGATGGTCGGGGGGGGGGGGGGGGGGTAAAACAGTTTGTATCACCTGTGTGAACAAGGCCTGAAGATTAAAGTACCAATTTAAATAAAGCAACAGAGGAGATTTACTAAAACTGGAGCAATCATGATCTGGTGCAGCTGTGCATGGTAGCCAATCAGCTTCCAAATTCAATTAAGCTTTGACAATAAAACCTGGAAGCTGATTGGTTTCTATGCAGAGCTGCACCAGATTGCGCGCTCTCCAGCTTTAGTAAATAACCCCCCAATGTTGATATGTCTGGAAAAAGATACAAAAATTATAGTCAAAGTATTTACAAAAGGTAACACTTAAGGTAAAGCAACTCACAAGAACATTCTGCCTTATTCTCCAATGTTACCTGACCCAAAGTCCTTCCATGGAATTAGACAGGTGCCCTTTACATCTTCCACATCTCATTGTTGCACATATTCCATCTAATAAATGCTTTATTGTGATAAACCCTGAGATCGAGCAACTATGAGAACCCTGAGATGATGATTGGGAAACCCTGTACAGACATTACAGATTATGCCATCAACAGAGAAAATACATATGGAGAGGATTTCTAGAGAAGTTTTGTAATGGAAAGGTTGGGGGACATTTGTGCATTTCTTTGCACTTTTAGGGCACATTACTTTTAGGGCAAATACTAAAGTGCAACATTGACCTAAATCAATTCAGAGAATGCAAAAAAAAAAATTGCCCATAAATCTATTTACAATCCCTTATTATAAACTGCAAAAGTAAAGTGCTTCTTTCACAGAGTGCTGCGATAAATACATAAAGTGCTGATCCGCTCCAGTATCATCTTACTAACCTTAAAGTGATTGTAAAGGATCGTTTTTAATTTTTTTAAAACAACAAACATATCATACTTACCTCCACTGTGTAGCTCGTTTTGCACAGAGTGGCCCCGAACATCCTCTTCTAGGGTCCCTCGGCATCTCTCGCGGCTCCTCCCCGCATCAGGTAACCCCCTAGGAGAAGCGCTCTCCCGAGTCCAGCATTTGCGTCCACAGACACGAATGCCGGACTCGGCCCCACCCCCCTGTGCCCGCGTCATTGGGTTTGATTGACAGCAGCGGGAGCCAATGGCTGCGCTGCTATCAATCTATCCAATCAAGAGCCGGGACCCCGTGGAGAGAGGGACAGCACGTCTGTGCACAGCACGGTGACTGCCAGGTGTTTTTTCACCTTAATGCATAGGATGCATGAAGATGTACAACCCCTTTAAGGACTTGACCCCATAAATCAATGGTCAAATCCCCCCACTCCACATCGCTTTCTTTCCACCACACGCCAAGAATCCTTCACTAATTACCATAGAAAAAAAATAAATAAAAAGTAACAGGTTCTGTAACAGTGAGACTTCCTGGTGTGTGATGACATCACCATGTCTCCACCCACTCACAGCATTTCATCAGGAGCAGACAAATCATTTTGCACTTTAACATTATTGTGCACCAATTAATTATGTTTCACCTGTTTTGCTCTTTATAGTAGTTTGATTATTTGGTAAATTAATTTGGTAGGTTCATTATTTGTTTGTTTTTTTATCTATCTAACACAGATTTTTTACCCAGTGCACTCTTAGGAATATGGAGTGTAAGATCAGGCAGCAACCATTAGATTTTAAGGGGTCCATTTATAAAATTAAATAAATAAATAATGCTGGATGAGCTGACATAAGCATTTGCCCAGCCATCACAAATAACCAACATAATTTGCCAATTTTTTTTTAATTTCCTATGATTGCCAGCTCCATCTAGTGGCCACAATGCGGTATTTTCCTGAAATGCATCAATCCATCAATTCACTAGATGGAGCCAATGTTTATAGGTAATACACATATTCGGCCAGTTAGAGCGAATATTCGTGGTGGCTGGGCGAATGCTTGGGACATTTGTTCAGATATGTTTTTTAATATTTAACCCTGATGTGATCTCTGACTTCTTACTCGAAACTGAAGATATTGGGATTCTTACATAAGCTTACTTACTTTTTAACTGGTTTTAAAAACAAACCTACAGCAATTTTAATTTATTTATTTTTTGGTGGAGAGAGTGGGGCATGCACAGCTATAAAAAGTTGTGTGTGGGCAGTTTAGCACCTCTGTGTCTGTGTTGGGACTGATTTCCATCACTTCCTGTGTGGTCAGTGGAACAAGAAGTGAGGATAAATTCCCCCCCAGCACATACACTTACAGCCTGGATGAGGTTCTAACCTTCCCCCACCCTCCTCCACACTAAATCAAAATGTTTTGGCTGGAGTTCCACTTTACGGCCTCCTTAAAACAAAAAAAAACTACCAATCATAAAATGTACAAATTGCATAATAATAAAAGTAGATAAAATCAGTACATTTCCTCCAGAAGTCTACTGGACATGACACAAAAAGGCACCAGTTTTACATTCATCTCTGTAAATAGATGGGGGTGTACATTCCTCAGTAGAATTTGTGGGATCCCTTCTTATTGGTGCTATAAAAAAAAATTCCAGATTGGTGGATTATCCCCACCCTCACTCTTTACTCAAATGTAGATCAACAATCCCAGGACTGGATATGGATTAGTTATGAATGGGTTGTGAATATCCAACCTCCATGACACTCAGAGGAAGATCTTCATGGATCCCATGGGTGGATGTGGATTCATTGTGGATTGGCTGTGAATATCCTTCCTCCATGATACTCAGAGGAAGATCTTTACTTTCTTCTTTGCAACACGTCTATAAATATAAAAGACACAACCGCAGGTCAGGTGATTGAGCAATAGATCACTGTCATATTTATTACCCGAGGTCAGCATTTCCCAAAATGTATTTGTCTTGTATCTCCATCATATGAGTTTATCTAACAACTGTGCTGTTCAGAATCAACACCTATAAACACCCACCTATGTGTACAAGAAGGCAGAATGTAGTAGACAATTGGCTCGCCCACAACTCCGCCTCCTTCGATCGTCTCCGGCTGCTTCTGTGTGCCGCGAGCATAATCATGGCTAGCATGATGACGTCAGCATCCTTGCCCCGCCCTACATGTTTCATCATACAACATCGTCCCAGAGCGGCCGGTGTTCTGTCAAAATCTCCAACCCATCAAAAAATCCAACCGCGTCATAGGTGGCTGTATTGCGCATGTGCGAGTGCATGCACAAGAAGGGGTTTCTTATGCACATCAGATTTTCACGTAAAGGCATCAAATAGACCAACTGCTCTCGCCTCCGCAGTGCACCTTCGTATCACAGCCTAAAAGAATGCCATCAAATACTCCAACTGAAATCGCCGTAGTGCGCCTGCGTGGGAATACTGACATCCCTTGTCAGATCCGTAGAGTATGTTGCCAGTTCATCATGTGATAAAACCGCATATTTTTTGTTCAGTCTCCATGTATCTCCTTTGTTTTATGTGTGAAAGAGACGATCTGAAGATCTGACGAGGGATGTCAGTATTCCACAGGCGCACTGCTGCGATTTCAGTTGGAGTATTTGATGGCATTCTTTTAGGCTGTGATACGAAGGTTGTGCAGGTGCACTGAGGAGGCGAGAGCAGTTGGTCCATTTGATGCCTTTACGTGAAAATCTGACGTGCACAAGAAACCCCTTCTTGTGCATACGCTTGCGCATGCGCAATACAGCCACCTATGACACAGTTGGATTTTTTGATGGGTTGGACACTGACAGAACACCGGGAAGACATTGTATGATGAAACACGGAGGGCGGGGCAAGGACATTGACATCCCAACGCTAGCCAGGATTGCACTTGTGGCACACAGAAGTGGCTCGGAGACGATCGTCAATAACATTAAGCATTTGTTCCCTAGTGTCAGATCGGACATTTGTAAAATATAAGTATCATTTTATTGTTTTTAATAAAGCCTTTTGAAACATTATCACGCTATGGGAGCCGTCCTTCCATTTTTTTATTCATGTAAAACCAGCTTAAGGAACTTGGAGAGGACAGTCTGTAATGAAACAGCATTGAAGAATATAAACGGGAGATTGCTCAGATGTGCAGTTGCTGGTTTATAATATTACCAACCATTAACTCTGGTGAGTTAATTTAGTGCGATTTGTGGAGGATTGCACCGGGTGAGTAGTGAGTGTACAGCTTGTATAACAATGTAAATTTGCTGTCCCCTCAAAATAACTCAACACACAGCCATTAATGTCTAAACTGCTGGCAACAAAAGTGAGTACACCCCTAAGTGAAAATGTCCAAATTGGGCCCAATTAGCCATTTTCCCTCCCCAGTGTCATGTGACTTGTTAGTGTTACAAGGTCTCAGGTGTGAATGGGGAGAAGGTGTGTTAAATTTGGTGTTATCGCTCTCACTCTCTCATAATGGTCACTGGAAGTTCAACATGGCACCTCATGGCAAAGAACTCTGAGGATCTGAAAAAAAAAGAATTGTTGCTCTACATAAAGAACCATCTCTGTGGGCACGCAGCACCCTGCCAGGATAAGGGGGGAATTCCCCAGCCAGGCAGTCACTTGTGCAACATTTAGGGGGGTGTAAATGTATTCCTCCACCTTACTGAGGGTCTATTCCCTCCCCCTGGCCCTTACACCTCCGGTGAGGCTTTCGGGCATTCCTCTCTGTGGCACCCTTTTCCAGCTCCCCCTGCCCCAGGAGTAATTTGGTACAGCCCATTCCTCTGGTAAATGCACTGTGACCTGACAGCACAGGGGGAGGGGAGAGGCGGCGCTCAGAGCAGATCATGGCCATGTGAGAGGTGCAGTGGCTGCTAGCCGACTTCTCTGCATCTGGGACACCAAGGAGCGGCTGGATGGCGGGGACTCCTGCAATACTGCCCAGTGCTAGGGAGAGCCCTGATGTGATGGACGATGAGGCCATGGAGAGGTAAGGAGGAGGATGGATCCTCTGATCTACGTTGCATTGTGTGTGGGGGGATGGGGGGATGTGAGCAGTGCAGGAAGTATGTGTTAGGTAGGTCAGTGTATGTTGCATGAGTGCATTCTGAGCAAAACCCATTCCTGAACCCTGCATTCTGAGCAAAACCCATTCCTGAACCCTGCATTCTGAGCAAAACCCATTCCTGAACCCTGCATTCTGAGCAAAACCATTCCTGAACCCTGCATTCTGAGCAAAACCCATTCCTGAACCCTGCATTCTGAGCAAAACCCATTCCTGAACCCTGCATTCTGAGCAAAACCCATTCCTGAACCCTGCATTCTGAGCAAAACCCATTCCTGAACCCTGCATTCTGAGCAAAACCCATTCCTGAACCCTGCATTCTGAGCAAAACCCATTCCTGAACCCTGCATTCTGAGCAAAACCCATCCCTGAACCCTGCATTCTGAGCAAAACCCATCCCTGAACCCTGCATTCTGAGCAAAACCCATCCCTGAACCCTGCATTCTGAGCAAAACCCATCCCTGAACCCTGTATTCTGAGCAAAACCCATCCCTGAACCCTGCATTCTGAGCAAAACCCATCCCTGAACCCTGCATTCTGAGCAAAACCCATCCCTGAACCCTGCATTCTGAGCAAAACCCATTCCTGAACCCTGCATTCTGAGCAAAACCCATTCCTGAACCCTGCATTCTGAGCAAAACGCATTCTCGCACCCTGTATTCTGAGTGAATCTGGCTATAAGAAGATTGCCAAGACCCTGAAACTGAGCTGCAGCACGGTGGCCAAGACCATACAGCGGTATAACAGGACAGGTTCCACTCAGAACAGGCCTCACCATGGTCCACCAAAGAAGTTGAGCACATGTGCTCAGCATCATATTCAGAGGTTATGTCTTTTTTTTTTTTAATTCTTTATTTTTACAGAAACAGTGTTATGCCCCGTACACACGGTCGGACATTGATCAGACATTCCGACAACAAAATCCTAGGATTTTTTCTGACGGATGTTGGCTCAAACTTGTCTTGCATACACACGGTCACAAAAAGTTGTCGGAAAATCCGATCGTTCTGAACGCGGTGACATAAAACACGTATGTCGGGACTATAAACGGGGCAGTAGCCAATAGCTTTCATCTCTTTATTTATTCTGAGCATGCGTGGCACTTTGTGTGTCGATTTTGTGTACACACGAATGGAAAATTCCGACAACGGATTTTGTTGTCGGAAAATTTTATAGCAAGCTCTCAAACTTTGTGTGTCAGAAAATACGATGGAAAATGTGTGATGGAGCCCACACACAGTCGGAATTTCCGACAACAAGGTCCTATCACACATTTTCCGTCGGAAAATCCGACCGTGTGTACGGGGCATTACAGTTATACAAACCGCTCATATTTATGACCTCACATCTTGCCCATCTCACGATTAATAATATTTACTATTTCAAATACTAATTGGCTATAATGTCTTTAAATATACAATACACTTCTATTATAATCAATCAAAAGCAACATCGTTTCTCTTTTTCTTATCCAACAAGATCTTGGCAAAACTTCTAAAAAGTAGAAAAGGAAAGAGAAAAAGAAAAGAACAAGAAGAGAAAGACAAAAAATTTCTAATCCTCCTATTATACAATATATATAACCTCTATTGAACAATTTGGTGGGCCATTTACTGCTGGTCGGCTGGGAAGATCTGTTCCCTATAAGAAAAATAGGGAGTCCAGATCTTCCGATATTTCTCGTCCTGCTCTTTCAGTGTCATAATGAGATTTTCCATTTGTTGGATTTCTGTTATCCTTGCGAACCAGTGTGATCTAAATGGAGGAGTAGTACTCTTCCACAACGCTGGAATACATGCCTTGGCTGCGGTAAGTAGATGTTTTAGAAGTGAATTTTTATATTTTTCATTAGATAAAGGAGTGTCATGCAATAAAAAAGCTGCCGGATTTTCTCCAAGAGACACACCTAATTGTTTGAACAGTTTCAGCGACCATCGTCCAGAACTCTTTCAGACCTCAGCTGGGCCGATTACTCAATCCGTTTCTTGTACAGGTGCCTGCAAATTAGGTAAGGGAAACCAGCAGTGATACCTACCAGCTTCACAGCCAGGTTCCTAATGTGTATGCGAGAGCTGTGCTTTGTGAATGGTCCCGCAGTCTTCTGGGATCGGTGTGTGTCCCAGAAGGCTGGGGGGGGCCAAACATCCTCATAGATTGCCGCAGCGATCTGCCCCAGAAGTGGGAGTGGGTACCTGTCAAAACCAGGAACCCGCTCCCCTCAAAAGTGCAAAATGTGGCAGTGGAGGTTGGGGGAGGATGCAAACAAGTGGAATTTCCCCTTTTAGGTGAAGTTCCGCTTTAAGCTGTTAAACTTGTAGACAAATGCAGTATTTTCACCACTGCAGGTGGCGCTGCCTGCAGTGGCCATGCAGAGGAGGGAGGAAGTTGAGAGGAACCTGGTTCCTCTATGGTTTCCTTGGTCAAAGGGCTTTCCAATTGGATGCTGGCACTCCAGGTAACATCGGTGCCCATCTTGGATAGGCAGAGTCTATTTAAAGACCCTGGCTCTCAGGTTTTGTTGCCCATTTTGTGAGTGCCAAGAATAGGGACAGGTCACCCGTCTGTTTCGGGACCATACTTCGCACCAGAGAAAGGTTCTGGAGGAGTAGGGAAAGTGCAGGGACATGCCATCCTTCCTGGACACCTCCCTGTTTGGGTACAGACGGGCATGGCCGCATTGGACTCTGAGACAGATGCTGTTGGCACCTCCGTGTCACCATTCTACTGCTGCATTCCTGTTACAACTTATGAGTGGACTCAGTTGGGTTGCCTTCCTGCTGGGTCTGTTGTGTATTGCTGGACTTCTGTTACAATGTATTCTTGTTACTGCATTTGGACTCCGTGTGTATTCTATCCCCCGCATCATACTGCACCTACCCACAAACTCTGTAAACAGACATTTTTTTTTTCTCAACAGCACAGCAAAAAGTAGATAAATATAGGAAAATGTGTGTAAAAAATCTTGGAGCTATACCTGCTGGTGCATATACCGTTTACATTTGAAAGATGCAAAATCTAGTATTGCCCGTTTTTAGGTAAAATTAGAATGAAAAAAAAACAAAATTGGGACTTCCTAAAATAATTATTGGTAGTGAACGCTCTACAAGACTCTGGTCTGGCCGCACCTGGAGTATGCTGTCCAGTTCTCAGGAAGGATGTACTGGAAATGGAGCGAGTACAAAGAGGGGCAACAAAGCTAATAAAGGGTCTGGAGGATATTAGTTATGAGGAAAGGTTGCGAGCACTAAACTTATTCTCTCTGGAGAAGAGACGCTTGAGAGGGGATATGATTTCAATATACAAATACCGTACTGGTGACCCCACAATAGGGAGAAAACTTTTTTGTGGAAGGGAGTTTAACAAGACACGTGGCAACTCATTACAATTAGAAGAAAAGAGGTTTAACCTTAAACTACATAGAGGGTTCTTTACTGTAAGAGCGGCAAGGATGTGGAATTCCCTTCCACAGGCGGTGGTCTCAGCAGGGGGCATCAGATAAGCACCTGAACGACCGCAACATACAGGGATATACAATGTAATACTGACATATAATCACACACATAGGTTGGACTTGAGTCTTTTCTCAACCTCACCTACTATGTATATAAAAAATAAAGTTTTAAATAACAACTAAAATGGATGTAAACGTTATTTTTTATTTTCAATAAAAATACAATTATTTTACACTTTACAATACCATTGCACAGAGCCTGCACAGGTGTTCTCAGCTCCTCCTTAGCAAGCCGTGTGCTGAGGGGGGCATCCGTGTGGGTGTGATGCAGAGCTGGGCTGTGTGTGTCCATAGACACACAGTGCTGGTAACCCCCCCCCCCACACACACACACACACTGAAAGCAGCAGGGACCTATGTCTCCTGCTGCTCTCAGTGTGTCCTGTTAGAACAGGAAGAGAGGAGAGAGTGGCTGCAGACAGGACAGAGCTGAATCAGGAGTCAGGTAAGTGTTTATGGAGGGAGGGGGCACAAGAGGGAGTTCAGATGTTTTTTACCCTTTAGTCAGGTGATGCATTAGGATTAAACACATTTATACTTTAGAACCACTTTAATACCAAAACTGGCCACTAGTGGGAAACCATAATACATAAGAGAACTCTAAAGAGAACTCTACTGTTTACAAATAGAAACATTGTAATTGATTCAGAAAATGAAACAAAAGTATCAACTGTGGCTGGAAGGTAATAAATAATCATTTTATCATATATTTTATCTATAAAGTCAGAGAGGGCAGTTATGTGAAGGAGGGAAAACAGAAATCTTTATATGAAAAGATATAAGCTGTGTGTGTGACAGGAGGAGGAAGCTGATTAGTAGGTATGTATGTAGTTATATATGGACGATCACTGTGTATAAAATATATAAGGGGGATAGGATCACCATTTATATGATGTGAGATAATTAATATATATATATATATATATATATATATATATATATATATATATATATATATATATATATATATATATATATATTAATAAAATCTCTCTCTCTCACATATATACATACATACACATACATATATACACACACACAGTTGTGCTCATAAGTTTATATACCCTGGCAGAATTAATGATTTCTTAGCCATTTTTCAGAGAATAAGAATGATAACACAAAAACTTTTCTTTCACTCATGGTTAGTGTTTGGCTGAAGCCATTTATTATCAATCAACTGTGTTTACTCTTTTTAAATCATAATCACAACAGAAACTACCCAAATGACCCTGATCAAAAAAGTTTACATACCCCAGTGATTTTGGCCTGATAACATACACACAAGTTGATACACAGGGGTTTGAATGGCTATTAAAGGTAACCATCCTCACCGGTGATCTGTTTGCTTGTAATTAGTGTGTGTGTGTGTGTGTGTGTGTGTGTGTGTGTGTGTGTGTGTGTGTGTATAAAAGGTCAATGAGTTTCTGGACTCCTGACAGACCCTTGCATCTTTCATTCAGTGCTGCACTGATGTTTCTAGATTTTGAGTCATGGGGAAAGCAAAAATAATGGTCAAAGGATCTGCGGGAAAAGGTAGTTGAACTGTATAAAACAGGAAAGGGATATAAAAAGATATCCAAGGATTTGACAATGCCAATCAGCAGTGTTCAAACTCTAATCAAGAAGTGGAAAATGAGGGGTTCTGTTGAAACCAAACCACGGTCAGGTAGACCAACTAAAATTTCAGCCACAACTGCCAGGAAATTTTTTCGGGATGCAAAGAAAAACCCACAAATAACTTCAGGTGAAATACAGGACTCTCTGAAAACCATGTGGTGTGTTTGTTTCAAGATGCACAATAACGAGGCACTTGAAAAAAGATGGGCTGCATGGTCGAGTCGCCAGAGGAAAGCCATTACTACGCAAGTGCCACGAAGTATCCCACTTACAATACGCCAAACAGCACAGAGACGAGCCTCAAACCTTCACAAAGTCATCTGGAAAATTGAGCTTTTTGGCCACAACCATAAACACTACATTTGGAGAGGAGTCAACAAGGTCTACACCATTCCTACTGTGAAACACGGAGGTGGATCGCTGATGTTTTGGGGATGTGCGAGATACAAAGGCACAGGAAATTTGGTCAAAAATTGATGGCAAGATGAATGTAGTATGTTATCAAAAAATACTGGAGGAACATTTGCATTCATCAGCCAGGAAACTACGCATGGGACGTACTTGGACATTCCAACATGACAATGATCCAAAACACAAGGCTAAGTCGACCTGTCATTGGCTACAGCAGAATAAAGCAGTGGCGGCCCGTCCATATGGGGCGCCCAGGCACTATGGGGCGCCCAGGCACTCCCCCCTCCTGTAGTCAAATTTTTTTTTTTTAAATGGCCCCTTTAAGAACAAAAAAAAGTCCTTTAACAAAGTGCACTGTGGCGCTAGATGCAGTGCACTATGGGAAGCGCCACGTCAATGCAATTACGAGATTGCAGACTTGGTGCTTCATTTGCGGGCTGTCAACCAGCCTTACGGCACAATAAAAAGCGCCGAGTAGCTTCTGCCCATAAAATCAGTGTGATTCTATGGCGGGAGCATGGTTTTTCAAATCTCGAGGTCACTTCCGGCTTTCGTGAAACAGATGAAAGCCCAAAATGACGTCGGCAGCTCCGTTCTTCGGCCCGAGTGGAGCTGCAGGAGGAAGGTAAGAGAGCACGCCGCTACTCAGCATAAGGGACGGGTTCCAGTCTGGTTTATTTAGAGGCTGCAAGGAGAGTGAGCTCCAGCACAGCTGCATCTATCCCTCTCTTCCCCACCCCCCCTCCTGTCTCACACTAACACACGGACTGAAGCCACCTCCGAGTGCCTTCCTATACACAGACAGAGGGGGAGGAGAATGGACACGGCATCAACAGGACGTGCTGATCTGAGGTTAGGTCTGAATATGACACTTGCAGGGGAAGGTGGGCAAGTTATCAAAGAAACATACTCACAGTGATTTTGGGGGCTGGAAGAGGATGCTGTATGTGCTAGGGGCCACTTTGGGAGCAGAGAGGATTTGTGCTAGAAGGGGGGGTTGAATATAAAATTAGACCCCCCCTTCTAGCACAAATCCTCTCTGCAACCAAAGTGGCCCCTAGCACATACAGCATCCTCTTCCAGCCCCCCAAATCACTGAGTATCCTTCCTTGATAACTTGCCCCCCTTCCCCCTTTGTTCAAAGAGATGCTGGCTGCTATTAAGGAGACAATCATGGTGTCTGGGATCAGTGGACACAGTGGCTGCGTTTTGATGACACAGTGGCTGCGTTTTGATGACACAGTGGCTGCGTTTTGATGACACAGTGGCTGCATTTTGATGACACAGTGGCTGAGATTGATGGGTTTTTTCAGAATTTTTCAGTTTGTTTGCACCCCCCAAAAATTTTGAGCACCAGCCGCCACTGCAATAAAGTGAAGGTTCTGGAGTGGCCATCTCAGTCTCCTGACCTCAATATCATTGAGCCCCTCTGGGGAGATCTCAAAAGTGCAGTTCATGCAAGACAGCCCAAGAATTTATAGGAACTGAGAAGATAAAGAGCCTCATCCACAAAAGACTTCAAGCTGTCATTGATGTTTAAAGGGGGCAATACACGGTATTAAGACCTGTAAACTTTTGATCAGGGTCATTTGGGTAGTTTCTGTTGTCATTATGATTTAAAAAAGTAAACACAGTTGATTGATAATAAATGGCTTCAGCCAAACACTAACCATGAGTGAGAGAAGTTTGTGTTATCATTCATATTCTCTGAAAAATGGCCAAGAAATCATACATTTTGCCAGGGTATATAAACTTATGACCACAACTGTATGAAGCGATACCCCTGAAGGAGCTGCTTAAGTTTGTTCAGTCCGTTACGCTGCCTCTCAACCCCAGGAATGGCCTCAGCCCCTCTGGCAATTCCCCCCACCCCCCCCGCTTCAATTTCTTCAATTTACTTAGGTAGCAAGAAACTCAAAATGGTATTGGTCAGACAGATCCCGGAAAAAACAACCAGGATTTGGTTGAAGGGATTTTTGTAGTGCTCAAACAAATTTATAAGATAAGCAAACAGACAACATCAATACAGTCAGATCCAAAAAATCTGTAAATACCTTCAAAACTATTGAATACTTATAGATATTACCAATACTAAAGCGGAACCCAAGGTCAAACTATTAACTGTTAACTCTAATGAGAGGTCTGACTTAAAGGTAAAAGGTATAAGGGCCCTATAACAGTAATGACAGCAATGTCCCCGTTGCAGATCTGATGTTCTTCACTGGCATGTAGGAGCTCATTAACTGTAATCCAGTAAGGTGTAGTAGCAATCAAAAGGTTTCTTATAATGAGGAAGATTAAAAGGCGTCTATGCACAGTGTTCAAAGTAGCTTCAGTACAGGATTCCTAAGGTTTAGATGTCTGTGCAAAGGGTCTTAGTGAAACCGTGAGGAAGATTTGTAAAGGCTGAGCGATTGCCCTCTCACCAGCGACCAGGCCGATTAGATGCCTTCCGGACAGTAGCTCATGTAGTGACACTCATGCAGCGGATCCGTCGTATCGTTCTCCCGATGTGAAGCTTGACACACACTGACTGGCAGGCGACCGGAGTGGTGCTGGATGGATGTCAGATGAACAGCACAGGGCCAGGCCCCCCCTCATCCGGGTTGGAATGCGGTATTCTGTGTGGTAGGCCGCCATCCCCCTCTCACAGCGGCGGGATGGCATTCACATGAGGGGTTTCAGGAAGCGAAGAGAGATAGGCCTAGTCCGCCCTGTACTTTTATAGTCTCTCCCACAATTCTCCCGCTCTCTACAGTACAGCCTGGGATCCGCAGTCCTGTCACCTCAAAGGTCAGTCAGGCTGCTCTGTGCAGAGTCTTCTTGCATCCCACAGTTCTCTTCTGCTGCTACCTGATGATATAGGGAGGCAGGGGAAAGAGCAGAGTGGGCGGATGCCTGTGTGTGTCACTCTGCACACAGGGAAACAACAGGGGGAGAGGAGAAAGCCAGCACAGGGGCTGACAGGTGCATCAGTGTCTGTGTCAGTCTCTGCTTAGGGGGCCACTGGTGGGGATAACAGGAGGTGCGGGAGCCGCGAGTGGCAGAGAAGACCCCCGCTACACACATGTATGTATATGATGTGATATGATCACCATGTAGAAATACATAAGGGGGGATATGATCACCATGTAGAAATACATAAGGGGGGATATGATCACCATGTAGAAATACATAAGGGGGGATAGGATCTCCATGTAGAAATACATAAGGGGGGATAGGATCTCCATGTAGAAATACATAAGGGGGGATATTATCTCCATGTAGAAATACATAAGGGGGGATAGGATCTCCATGTATAAATACATAAGGGGGGATAGGATCTCCATGTATAAATACATAAGGGGGATATGATCACCATGTATAAATACATAAGGGGGATATGATCACCATGTATAAATACATAAGGGGGGGATATGATCTCCATGTATAAATACATAGTGGGGGGGTATGATCTCCATGTATAAATACATAAGGGGGGATATGATCTCCATGTATAAATACATAAGGGGGGATAGGTTCTCCATGTATAAATACATAAGGGGGATAGGATCTCCATGTATAAACACATAAGGGGGATAGGATCTCCATGTATAAACACATAAGGGGGGATAGGATCTCCATGTATAAACACATAAGGGGGGATAGGATCTCCATGTATAAATACATATGGGGGGATAGGATCTCCATGTATAAATACATAAGGGGGGATAGGATCTCCATGTATAAATACATAAGGGGGGATAGGATCTCCATGTATAAATACACAAGGAGGGATATGATCACAATGTATAAATAAGTGGTCCATATAGTGAACTTTATGTAAAGTTAGTCACTTCCTTGTCATTGCAGAGGACAAAGGAAAGGCTGTGGTCTCATGAAAGAGAACCTGTCACTAAATAAGCATCAATATAGGGAACTTTTTGGCAGTACACTGAACAATAATTGCATTAATAGTGGGAGGGGCTTAAAGCTTGAGCCTACTCACTGTGTACACAGCAACATATACTACAGTCCTTGTGCTCACAATATATTTACCTTCCTTGTCTACACCTCACCTCAACACCCCACCATCCACAGCAGCGGTGGGGTTTTCATCTTGTGCTACTGCCTCCTGCCTGCCCTGTACAGCACAGTGAGAGCTGCTCAGAGGATACAACACAACTTTACTGTGGCAGCAAGTAAACATCATAATAATAATAATAATAATAATAATAAGTGGCAGTCCCCTGGGTGCCCAGCATGGGTGCTCTGGGCACCCCCTTCCTCAGGTTTGGAGGGAAATATGAATTATCTACTTTAACCTCCCAAATGAAGACAAAGAAAACCTGTTAGACATGGGGTGTTGCTAGGTGGGAAAAAGACCATTAAACTGACCTGTCACATACACTCACTTACCTGAGACACCTTGCCGACACATACACTGGCCTACCTGACATACACTCACCTACCTGAGTGACCTACCTGACACATACACTGGCCTACCTGACATACACTCACCTACCTGAGTGACCTACCTGACACATACACTGGCCTACCTGACATACACTAACCTACCTGAGTGACCTACCTGACACAAACACTCACCTACCTGACATACACTCACCTGAGTGACCTACCTGACACATACACTCACCTACCTGACATACACTCACCTGAGTGACCTACCTGACACATACATTGGCCTACCTGACACATACACTGACCTACCTGAGTGACCTACCTGACGCATACACTGACCTACCTGAGTGACCTCACTGACACACCGATTTACACAGAGCGAGCGGGGATCTCCCAGTGCCCGGCGCAGCCACAGTGTCATTCCTACCTCCTCGACCCGGCGGCGCCTATGATGGACATCACACGTCCCGTAGTCCTGGCATTGGACCAGTGTGACATCCATCATAGGAGGCGGGTCAAGGAGGTGGAACTTTGTGTACATCACTCGGCCGTACCGGGTAAGCACAGATCGATCCCCACTCTGTGCATAAACGGCTCGGGGCTTATAATTATTTTATTGATTCAAAGACCCAAGGCTTTTCCGGGGCTATAGTCCCCGTCAGCCCCCCTCCCGACACCACTGCTGTTAGATATCCCCAACCTTCCCTGCTCTTTCCATAAAAAGGGTTTAGCTTTCTATGGATTTTATAGAATTTGTTTAAATACATAAAACCATCAGTGTAAAAATGTACAAATACATACATAGTGATCCAAAGCCATAATGATGTCACTTCAATCTCTGCATGCTATTGTGAAGGTATCGCTGGTATAGATAATAGCTGTCTAGTGATACCATTTAGAGAACTATTATATAAAATATTACTCACCGGAACATGGATAGTTATACCAGCAGCAATGGGAGGTTCTGGTAATGTTTGAAAATTTGCACGAGGATCTGTCAAAGAAAAAGTTCATATTAACCATTTTGTGAGATATTATTCAGATTGTGATAATGCAATGTATAGAAATAGAACCGTGTAATTATATACAAGATTTATAACTGACCTGTAATATCCCTGAAGCAGAGGAGAATAGAGAAAAACAATGTTACCATTGTGTGTCACACAAGAATATAAGATCCCCCATGTTCAATCTATACAGTTCAGGTTATTACCCCAATGTATGGACCTGCCCCAGGTAGGAATATTGTGCACAACCTTAGTCCTTTAGGCTCAGCTTTGGCCATGACCAGCCCAGTTATATAATAATACTACATGTACATATGGGAGTGAAGCATAAAACAAGACATCTTCTACACTGCCAGCTACTAATACATGTAACTATAGGGCCCCTCGCACATGAGACCATCCAGCTTTAGTGTGCAATGCATGGGAAGGAGAGGAGCAACATCCAGACCTGCTGAAGGCAGCCTGATAAAGTGTATTGTAGGCTGCAGCTGGATGCTGTACAGAGCGGTACTGGTGTTTTCGTCTATTCTGGAAGGTAGGTCTCCTGCATCCCCGAACTTTGTCCCTAAATGTCAGTACCACTTGGTGCAGCACCCAGCCTCAACCTGCCATAGACGTTGACAGGCTGCCTGCAGTGGAGCTGGATGTTGCACCCGTCCCTCCTGGGCACAATAAAGTGTCAGGAGGGACGCACTGTAGCTTGCCGGTCCCATGTGCAAGGTGCCTCACTGGATATCATTTGGCTTGCTAAAGCAA
The DNA here is from genome assembly GCA_037953035.1 of Aquarana catesbeiana. Lineage (NCBI taxonomy): Eukaryota > Metazoa > Chordata > Amphibia > Anura > Ranidae > Aquarana > Aquarana catesbeiana. The sequence continues at coordinate 85,136 of JBBHAA010002858.1, read as the reverse complement.
AAGTGTCACAAACCATTACATTTTTTATAAAATACGGATTTCATTTTTTTATCTGCAAATCTCATTGCTGCCTGTCAGGGCTGGGCTCAGCCCTTCCTTCTCTGAGCTGGCCGCTCAGCCATCGGCTAATTGCCAGCTCCTATCTCTCCAAAGTTACTCAGCTGTTAATGATATCCTGCTCGTCAGTCCTGCCTACTTAAGCCATCCAGCCCAGAGGATCTCTCCCTTCACCAACATCACAGAGACGCTCTCCTGCATTCCTGTTAAAAGACTTGCTTGGCTGACATCCCTTCTGGCTCCAGATCCTGCTTGCTGTTTTACTATGTTCATCTCCGGCTCCCTGACTTTTGGCTTGTCTGACTATTCGTTCCGGTTCCTGAACTCTGGCTATGTTTTGACTAAGTTTGTTCTATTTACTTTTATTATTAAACAAGTGTGATTTAACTGTACTTCTGTTTCGGTCTGATTTCATGGTTCCTGACACTGCCCTACCATGTCTATCAGACAGGCAGCCCGATGCCCAAATGAAGGAGGCAGGCTGACAACTCTGCTATTAATTGCAAAGCAGCGATAAATGTTGTCAGCCTGCAACAGGAAGAGCTGTCACTGGCAGGATCTTCAGGTAAGAGATTTTGTAAAAGATTCATAGAATAGGGTATCTTAAATTGGAACTTCACCTGAAAGTTCCTTTTTATCAATGACGGCTGGTGGCATGTTTTTTTTGGGGGGGGGGGCAGCAAATAATGCACCTGTTCGGTCGCCAGATAACCCGCACCACAAGCCACCCCCCGAACTTACCCCATCTTTCAAAAAACACCCCCATTGGAATCCATGCATCTGGTGCCCACATGTAGATTAGGTGGCCAGATGCATGGATGGGGGGGTGTCGCCCCTAATGGATGGGCCGCCACTGCTTTTTATAATCCCCCACCCCTAAGATTTTACATTTTTGGAGGGTTTTTTTGTGCAGTCTGAGTGGTTGTTTGCCCCTACCCCTGGCCCACAACCTCCTGGGACACATCACAGGTCCCAGGAGATTGCAGGTCCATTCAAGAGGCGCAACGTATTATCAGTGGGAAGCTGACTCTGAAGCCGCAGGAAGTCAAGATGGCGGTACTGAGGACCTGAAGACTGGTGAAGAACCAGCCTGGGTGAGGTAAGTGCATGTTTATTAGAAGCCAGCAGATACAGCGTTTGTAGCTGCTGACTTTTATTTTTATTTGTCCAGACCAAAGATCTTCACAGAAGGCTTCAAGTGATTCTGCTTCTGAAGCAGTTTGGACCAGAAGATCCATCAGGATGGAAACTTGCTAAACTCTGGTATGAGCAGCGCTGATCATCTCACTCAGGAATCCTGTTAAGAGTGCAGAATCTGCAGACGCTCTGTATGAAGATAGAGGCCGCTGTGTGTGATTAAGGAATGGCCACTAGGTGGCACCAACGCATTTCAAAGGATCACTTTCTTTCACAATACTTGGGTTTCCAGAGTGGCCTTCTATGGCTCCTGTTATTAGAAATCTCTGTCTGCACACTGTATTGTGGTTGTCATTCCGGAGGAGCGGAGGCTACTTCACTATCAGATATTGTTTTATTTATAATAAGCCTGTACAGCTTTTAACTCCCTCTTTTTTCTTTTTTGTTAATTTTCAAAATGTTGTCTTTGCTCCTCTTACCTTCCATTTCCAGCCGGTATTTCAGGGTAATGTTACTGACCGGGTTTGTGATCCTGACCCGGAATCTCCTCTCGGCGTCGTCTCTCTGCACACTGGGGATAATCAGCGTCCTATTGTCATCTATCAGGGAGAAGAACCCGATCTGTAATATTACAGAATATACCCATTAATTGTCTGTTTAGGAGCTAAAAACCTGAACTGGCTGTCTGAGCTATACCTTCCTTATAATGAGCCTACACACCCGCACACTCACATAACCTGCAGATCTCCAGTATGACCTGGACACAGGGATGGAGACTTCTTCCCACCCAAGCCTCTTTGAAGTCTCCAAACTCCAGACCCCAATCCAAGATTACAAACCCAGAGAAAAACAAATACCGGTTCTCTCTGCTCAGTACAGACGCCCCGGAGCCCCCACATTAGTACAATACCTGTGTGCCTTTTTCCTATACTCACACTGTGGCAAGGCCTACCACTGTCATATGTATAATTATTTTTATTTATTTATTAAAAGCCCAATACATATAATCACAAAGTACTGCTTAACCATGCCCATCAATCCCTGTGCCCATTTGTTAGGCCAGTTCAAGGGGAAGTCAATTAACCTATTGGTGTGTTTTTATTGTGAGTGTTGGGAACATGGTGCCAGACATCAGATTAAGACATCATGTCTGTCTAATGAAGGAGTGTGTGTGGGCATAGGCATTCACATGTCTATGATCATAGCAGTAGGAATGCACATTCATCATTGTCCACACGCATGAGCACACACACACACACACACACATATAAAACACACACACACACACACATATAAAACACACACACACACACACACACATATAAAACACACACACACACACACATATAAAAACACACACACACACACACATATAAAACACACACACACACACACACACATATAAAACACACACACACACACACACACACATATAAAACACACACACACACACACACACACATATAAAACACACACACACACACACACACACATATAAAACACACACACACACACACACACATATAAAACACACACACACACACACACACACACACATATAAAACACACACACACACACACATATAAAACACACACACACACACACACATATAAAACACACACACACACACACACATATAAAACACACACACACACACACATATAAAACACACACACACACACACACACATATAAAACACACACACACACACACACACATAATAAAACACACACACACACACACACACACATATAAAACACACACACACACACACACACACACACACACATATAAAACACACACACACACACACACACACATATAAAACACACACACACACACACACATATAAAACACACACACACACACACACACATATAAAACACACACACACACACACACATATAAAACACACACACACACACACACACACACATATAAAACACACACACACACACACATATAAAACACACACACACACACACACACACATATAAAACACACACACACACACACACACACACATATAAAACACACACACACACACACACACACATATAAAACACACACACACACACACACACACACATAAAACACACACACACACACACACACACACATATAAAACACACACACACACACACACACACACATATAAAACACACACACACACACACACACATATAAAACACACACACACACACACATATAAAACACACACACACACACACACACATATAAAACACACACACACACACACACACACACATATAAAACACACACACACACACACACACACATATAAAACACACACACACACACACACACACACATATAAAACACACACACACACACACACACACATATAAAACACACACACACACACACACACACACATATAAAACACACACACACACACACACACACACATATAAAACACACACACACACACACATATAAAACACACACACACACACACACACACACATATAAAACACACACACACACACACACATATAAAACACACACACACACACACACACACATATAAAACACACACACACACACACACACATATAAAACACACACACACACACACACACATATAAAACACACACACACACACACACACACATATAAAACACACACACACACACACACACATATAAAACACACACACACACACACATATAAAACACACACACACACACACACATAAAACACACACACACATATAAAACACACACACACACACATATAAAACACACACACACACACACACACACATATAAAACACACACACACACCACACACACACACACAACACACACACATAAAAACACACACACACACAACGCACACATATAAAACACACACACACACACACACACACATATAAAACACACACACACACACACCTCTATGCATGTCCACTGCTGCCAAGTGGCCTATTTAACCATTTAAGGACCAGGCCTATTTCTGACACTTGTGGTTTACAAGTTAAAATCAGTATTTTTTGCTAGAAAATTACTTAGAACACACACACACACTTTTTTTTCTTTTAGCAGAGACCATAGAGAAGAGACCATAGAGAATAAACTGGAGATCATTGCAATACTTTATGCCACACCGTATTTGCAGCGGTCTTACAAACGCAATTAAAAAAAAAAAAAAAACACTTTTTTTTTAATTAAAAAAATAGTAAAGTTAGCGGTATGGAGAGGAGTACAGGGGGGGTCAGACATGGGGCGGTATGGAGAGGAGTACGGGGGGTCATACATGGGGCGGTATGGAGAGGAGTACAGGGGGGTCAGACATGGGGGGTATGGAGAGGAGCACAGGGGGGTCATACATGGGGGGGTTATGGAGAAGAGTACAGGGGGGTCATACATGGGTGGTATAGAGAGGAGTACAGGGGGTTCATGGAGAGGAGTACAGGGGGGTCATACATGGGGGGGTCATACATGGGGGGGTATGGAGAGGAGTACAGGGGGGTCATACATGGGGGGGTATGGAGAGGAGTACAAGGGGTCATACATGGTGGGTATGGAGAGGAGTCAGGGGGTCATACATGGGGTGGTATGGAGAGGAGTACAGGGGGGTCATACATGGGGTGGTATGGAGAGGAGTACAGGGGGGTCATACATGGTGGGTATGGAGAGGAGTACAGGGGGGTCATACAGGGGGGGTATGGAGAGGAGCACAGGGGGGTCATACATGGGGGTATGGAGAGGAGTACAGGGGGGTCATACATGGGGGGGTATGGAGAGGAGTACAGGGGGGTCATACATGGGGGTATGGAGAGGAGTACAGGGGATTAATACATGGGGTGGTATGGAGAGGAGTACAGGGGGTCAGACATGGGATGGTATGGAGAGGAGTACAGGGGGATCAGACATGGGGTGGTATGGAGAGGAGTACAGGGGGGTCATACATGGGGTGGTATGGAGAGGAGTACAGGGGGGTCATACATGGGGGTATGGAGAGGAGTACAGGGGATTAATACATGGGGTGGTATGGAGAGGAGTACAGGGGTCAGACATGGGATGGTATGGAGAGGAGTACAGGGGGATCAGACATGGGGTGGTATGGAGAGGAGTACAGGGGGTCATACATGGGGGTATGGAGAGGAGTACAGGGGGGTCATACATGGGGGGTATGGAGAGGAGTACAGGGGGGTCATACATGGGGGGGTTATGGAGAAGAGTACAGGGGGGTCATACATGGGGTGGTATAGAGAGGAGTACAGGGGGGTCATACATGGGGGAGTATGGAGAGGAGTACAGGGGGGTCATACATGGGGGGGTGTGGAGAGGAGTGCAGGGGTCATACATGGGGGAGTATGGAGAGGAGTACAGGGGGGTCATACATGGGGTGGTATGGAGAGGAGTACAGGGGGTCATACATGGGGGTATGGAGAGGAGTACAGGGGGTCATACATGGGGGGCGTATGGAGAGGAGTACAGGGGGTCATACATGGGGGGGTATGGAGAGGAGTACAGGGGGGTCATACATGGGGGGGTTATGGAGAAGAGTACAGGGGGGTCATACATGGGGTGGTATAGAGAGGAGTACAGGGGGTCATACATGGGGGAGTATGGAGAGAAGTACAGGGGGGGTCATACATGGGGGGTGTGGAGAGGAGTGCAGGGGGTCATACATGGGGGAGTATGGAGAGGAGTACAGGGGGTCATACATGGGGTGGTATGGAGAGGAGTACAGGGGGTCATACATGGGGGTATGGAGAGGAGTACAGGGGGTCATACATGGGGGTATGGAGAGGAGTACAGGGGGGTCATACATGGGATGGTATGGAGAGGAGTACAGGGGGTCATACATGGGATGGTATGGAGAGGAGTACAGGGGGGTCAGACACGGGATGGTATGGAGAGGAGTACAGGAGGGGTCAGACACGGGATGGTATGGAGAGGAGTACAGGGGGGTCATACATGGGGGGTATGGAGAGGAGTACAGGGGGTCATACATGGGATGGTATGGAGAGGAGTACAGGGGGGTCATACATGGTGGGTATGGAGAGGAGTACAGGGGGGTCATACAAAGGTGGGTATGGAGAGGAGTACAGGGGGGTCATACATGGGGGGGTATGGAGAGGAGTACAGGGGGTCATACATGGGGGTATGGAGAGGAGTACAGGGGGGTCATACATGGGGGGGTATGGAGAGGAGTACAGGGGATTAATACATGGGGTGGTATGGAGAGGAGTACAGGGGGTCAGACATGGGATGGTATGGAGAGGAGTACAGGGGGATCAGACATGGGGTGGTATGGAGAGGAGTACAGGGGGGTCATACATGGGGGTATGGAGAGGAGTACAGGGGGGTCATACATGGGGGTATGGAGAGGAGTACAGGGGATTAATACATGGGGTGGTATGGAGAGGAGTACAGGGGGTCAGACATGGGATGGTATGGAGAGGAGTACAGGGGGATCAGACATGGGTGGTATGGGAGAGGAGTACAGGGGGTCATACATGGGGTATGGAGAGGAGTACAGGGGGGTCATACATGGGGGGGTTATGGAGAAGAGTACAGGGGGGTCATACATGGGGTGGTATAGAGAGGAGTACAGGGGGGTCATACATGGGGGAGTATGGAGAGGAGTACAGGGGGGTCATACATGGGGGGGTGTGGAGAGGAGTGCAGGGGGTCATACATGGGGGGGTATGGAGAGGAGTACAGGGGGGTCATACATGGGGTGGTATGGAGAGGAGTACAGGGGGTCATACATGGGGGTATGGAGAGGAGTACAGGGGGGTCATACATGGGGGGCGTATGGAGAGGAGTACAGGGGGGTCATACATGGGGGGTATGGAGAGGAGTACAGGGGGGTCATACATGGGGGGTTATGGAGAAGAGTACAGGGGGTCATACATGGGGTGGTATAGAGAGGAGTACAGGGGGGTCATACATGGGGGAGTATGGAGAGGAGTACAGGGGGTCATACATGGGGGGTGTGGAGAGGAGTGCAGGGGGTCATACATGGGGGAGTATGGAGAGGAGTACAGGGGGTCATACATGGGGGTATGGAGAGGAGTACAGGGGGTCATACATGGGATGGTATGGAGAGGAGTACAGGGGGTCATACACGGGATGGTATGGAGAGGAGTACAGGGGGGGTCATACATGGGGGGTATGGAGAGGAGTACAGGGGTCATACACGGGATGGTATGGAGAGGAGTACAGGGGGGTCATACATGGGGTGGTATGGAGAGGAGTACAGGGGGGTCATACATGGGGGGTATGGAGAGGAGTACAGGGGGTCATACATGGGATGGTATGGAGAGGAGTACAGGGGGGTCATACATGGGGGGTATGGAGAGGAGTACAGGGGGTCATACATGGGGTGGTATGGAGAGGAGTACAGGGGGGTCATACATGGGGGTATGGAGAGGAGTACAGGGGGTCATACATGGGATGGTATGGAGAGGAGTACAGGGGTCAGACACGGGATGGTATGGAGAGAGTACAGGGGGGTCATACATGGGGGGTATGGAGAGGAGTACAGGGGGTCATACATGGGGTGGTATGGAGAGGAGTACAGGGGGTCATAAATGGGATGGTATGGAGAGGAGTACAGGGGGTCAGACACGGGATGGTATGGAGAGGAGTACAGGGGGGTCATACATGGGGGTATGGAGAGGAGTACAGGGGGTCATACATGGGATGGTATGGAGAGGAGTACAGGGGGTCAGACACGGGATGGTATGGAGAGGAGTACAGGGGGGTCATACATGGGGTGGTATGGAGAGGAGTACAGGGGGTCATACATGGGATGGTATGGAGAGGAGTACAGGGGGTCAGACACGGGGTGGTATGGAGAGGAGTACAGGGGGTCAGACACGGGGTGGTATGGAGAGGAGTACAGGGGGTCAGACACGGGGTGGTATGGAGAGGAGTACAGGGGGTCAGACACGGGGTGGTATGGAGAGGAGTACAGGGGGTCAGACACGGGGTGGTATGGAGAGGAGTACAGGGGGTCATACATGGGGTGGAGATGAGTATAGGAGATGTGATCCCTCTGCACTCAGTACTATAGATCAGGCCCCTCCCATATTGTGTGATAAAAAGAGACAAGGGGGCGGGGTAAAAGTAGGAGGATACATAAGTAGAGGGGCGGCTATGACAGATCTGATTGGGAGGAGGGGAGGAGGGAGGGAGGGGAGGAGGGAGGAGGGAGGAGGGAGGAGGGAGGGAGGAGTATATCGGGTGATTCCCGGATGAAGCTGGTCGCACGGAGATGTGTCGGACTCTCGGTATTGCGGGAATATCCCGGGAAGCGGGCGGAGTAGCGGAGGGAATCCAGACACAGTGAGGAGACGGACGGAGATCTCCCGGATAAAGTACACGGAGAGATCTGACAGGAGAAGGGAGAGCATCTGGTGGACGTCACAGGACATAGCGGAGAGCGCCACCTCCCGGCAGAGAGGGAGAACAGCCCCGAGGAGGTGAGGATTGTGCTTCCATCACCTGATTGGTCGGTGTGATTGGAGGAGGATCCGATGTCAGAGGACCGGGACCGGAGAGCTCATCCCGGGGACATCAGACCGGCAGAGGTCGGGGGAGTGTAGTGTGATACCGGCTCATCTTCCTCACCTCTGGCCGGACTGATGGATTTGTACCCCGGACTCTCCCCGGTGATGATCGGATACAGAGGTCGGAGGGTCTCTGATCTCTGGAGGTGACCCGGATCGGTGCGGAGGGAGAAGCTGGAAATCCTCAGAAATGATCCGAGTTTTTCTTGTTTTCTGATTGCAGCCTCCGGGTGATGAGGAGGAGCACCGACTGATTTTCTGTGTATGGGGGGGCAGATTTCAGGATGTCGCCCATATAAATGTATTAGATATCGGTGTACCACTGAAGTCAAGCCATCAGACAGTTGTAATCAGAGGTTTGCTATCAGACAAGTTTTTTTGGTTGGATATTCAACACAGAAAAACTAAATATAATGTAATGTAATATATAAAATAATAATTATTACACAGAGTTGTCACACATACATCACCCTCTCTAACATTTACAATACGGTAAGATTATACTGTGGATATTTAAAGATACAGAGCCCCAAATACCAACCCATTGGCTACATAGTGACATTTTTCCAATACTTCTAAATGGGTTAAAAAAAAATTCCATTGACCGATACGTTTACAATGCAGATGTGTCATACACACCCCCCCTCTATGATATCTTACAATACGGTATGATTTTACTGTGGAAATTTAAAGATACAGAGCCCCAAATATCAACCCATTGGTTATATAGTGACATTTTTGCAATATTTCAAATTGGGTTCAAAACCAATTCTCCCATTGGACCAATACGTTTACAATGCAGATATAAACACCCAAATATCTGTACATTGATATATATATATATATATATATATATATATATAGTCCAAAGGGTTGCTGCACTTAAAAACTTTCGGTTGCTTTATTTCATGTAGTCACATGGAAAAATTACAAAGCAAGTACAATCTTTCCAGACGTAATCATGACATTAAATGCCTATATAATGCAGATATGGAGGGATTACGTTTCGGGCTAGTATGCTTGCGCCCTTCCTAAGATCCGTCAGAGCATATCTAACAGGTTTACTGCAATCAATCCTTTAAATACAAATTAGTGGTATACATCACATGTGGAAACAATATGGTTGATTGATTCAATTCATAGTATATTCATCACCTATGCAGATACGTGTTTTTTACACCATAGACAATTAGCGGCCGATATCCTTATCTCATCATTCTTATTCTCCAAATGTGTTATATGAACCTATGAAAAATACATACATAGATAGAATGAGCATACCCATATACAGACCTCCCTATTTCGAAACACATTTCTATGTTTTTTTTAATTTTTATTATCACTTATAAATCAATACTGTTAAATAAACAAATAAAGATCCAAATCAACATTTAAACCATATGGAGCAATAGTATTTAGAAAATGTATCCAATAAACTTCTCTTTTTCTCAGGGTTATTTCACGGTTACCCCCCCTCCTATTTTTCTCTATTCCCTCTAGGACCATATACTTTAATTGTGATGCATTATGTCCATATTCCACGAAATGTCTGGCTAATGGTAGTCGTGTTAGTTTGTCACGTATTGAATATTTCTGTCTTGCTATCCTGTCTTTTACTTTTTGTGTAGTTTCTCCAACATACACTAAACCGCCTGGGCACTTAATGGCATATATGACATATGATGATTGGCAAGTGTAATACCCACGTATAGGGATATTGAAGCCCCTATGTGGATGTGCAAAAACTTTTCCTTTTATTATGGTGTTGCAATGTATGCATGACAAACAGGGATACGATCCATTAAACCAAAAAGTTGGTTTAATAAATGTGGATGTGGGTTGGTCCGATTTTATTAGTCGGTCCCGTATTGTTCTACCTTTCCTATATGAGGACATGGGGGGATTCCAGAATTCCTGTTTTTAAGTGCAGCAACCCTTTGGACTCTTTTTCTATATATAAGGTCGGTGGGAAGACCTGATTCCTGGCAGTGAATCGTAAGCTGGGTGCGGCTCTCCTCTACGATTTGAATATATTCTTCCCTTGAGAACAAGCACCAGCTATTTTGTGTGGAATCATCACAAGGATGGCAACGAGTGGCTTATACTCTTTCTCTGAAACTGAGGCCTCAAGGATCTTCACAGACACTATGGGATCCAGAGATTTCCTGACCCAGTCATCCCCAATACAACTAATCAAGAAAATGGAGAAGCTTACACAGAGAGCTATTACAATGGATTTACACGAGGTAACACTAGCGGAATACTATAAGATGCAAATGATCCCCAGAGGATTAAGAATTTGTTTAATTCCAACTTTATTTTCACAAAATATGGACTTCAAAACCAAGTTTGCACAAATTCTAAATAAATGTTCCTTTGATATCATGACATTAACTGTACAATTTTTGCAACAAGAAAGAACTCTTGTACAGCAGGAGATTGTCCAATTAGAAGAACAACTACAACAATGTTCAAATCAAGAGGAACTAATGGAATTTAAGAAAACTAACAAAGATAAATTGGAGAAATTTCATACTAATGTCCAGCTTCGCAAACGTACAAAACTTGAGCGGGACCGGGAAGACTACAAAAGTGATCGTGTCTATAACTGGATGGATCCCATATACCATCACCCAAAAGGACATAGGAAAATACAGCGCAAACAATTCGCTAGCTCCAACTCATCTATCACATCTACTGGATCATCAAACAACGCATCCACTACTCCTTTTTTACCAGCAAACATGACCGAACCCGGACCAGGAGGGGCGGCCGGAGAATCAAGAAAAGACGCAACGGGAGGTGTAACTACCAGATGGCAGAACTGACAGAGACACTAGAAGAAAACCTGGTACATAACATTTCTTCCATTATTTTGTCTGAAGCCAAACTTAGTGTATTAAATAAGGGTTTGGGCTTTTGCCCTAAAGAAAGAATGGATGATTTTGTACTTAAGCAGGATTTGTATAGATTTTACAGACAATTAAGATTTAAAGCACATTTCTCAGGTGGGTTGATTACCACATATAAGGAATCACTTACATTATCAATTAAAAATATGGGTTTAAAATTGAAAAGCACTAAAGTACCCCCTACATCATGTGCTGCAGTGGAGGTGTATATAGACAAAGTGGAAAATGACATAAAGAAATTCTTGTGTGATAGGAATAAAAGAGATCATATACCCCATAATTTGAATAAAGATGAGATTACAGCATTAAACTCCTTGTCAGCCCAGCGCGATATCACCATCAAACCGGCTGACAAGGGGGGAGCTATTGTGGTAATGGACACCCCCATGTATGAAAATGAAGTGATGAAGCATCTTGGTGACACCCTTACATATAGAAAACTTGATTCTAGTCCAGTCTTTAGAGTACAAAAAAGAATAAAAAAAATCCTTATGAATGCGGTTAAGGATAAAATTATTGATGACGAAACTATGGAATTTTTGGTGTGTGAATATCCGGTTACACCAGTATTATATACGTTACCAAAAATCCATAAAGACCCAAAAAAAAACCCCGGGACGTCCCATTGTATCGGGTATGGAATCTGTGACAACCGTTTAGCACAATATTTGGACAAATGTCTAACACCATGATTGTTAAATATCAAATCATATATCAAAGACACTACAGATTTCTTGACTAAAATTCAGGATATTAAGTTGTCACCAGATTCCGTCCTGATATCATGGGACCTCTCCAGTCTGTTTACTATCATCCCTCATAGTTTGGGAATAGAGGCATGTCAACGACTGTGAACCCAATCAGGTATCTATAAAACTGAACAGATCTTGTTCCAACCCAATCAGGTATCTATAAAACTGAACAGATCTTGTTCCTTCTAGAACTATTGAGAATTGTCCTTGAGGAAAACTATTTTCTCTTTAAGGATACTCATTTTTTGCAACTAAATGGGGCAGCGATGGGCTCAAATGTTGCACCCCCATATGCGAATGCATTATGAATATGATAGAAACCTCTTTTATTCATGTGAATTAACTATTTATCCAACATTGCCATTGTTGGTATAGATTTGTGGACGATATTTTCGCTATATGGGATGACAACATGGAGAGCCTATTTCTGTTCGATAAATATATTAACTATTTAATACCTGGCCTGAAATTTAATATTGAAATTGGTAAAGACAGGATTTCTGTTCTAGACACTACATTGAAGTTGAGTAACACACAGATTAGTACTGATCTGTATGTGAAACCCACAGATCGTAACCAGTTATTACACTTTAACAGCTTTCATCCCCCTAATGTTTTCTCGTCTATTCCAAAAAGTCAAATGATGAGGGTACAGCGGATCGTGAGTGATCCCCTGTGCGGTGACCAGAGACTCAAAGAAATGAAAAATAAACTCATCAATAGAAGATACCCCCGAACCTTAGTTGATACGGAATCTCTCAATACTGACCATAATGTAACAACCCATAGAGAAACAAAGAGAATTCCATTTATTATGCAATACCACCCTTTTTCTAAAAACATCTCTAAGATAATTAAAAAACATTGGAACCTTTTAAGAACTAGTTATCCGACGATACAGGAATTCTGGAATCCCCCCATGTCCTCATATAGGAAAGGTAGAACAATACGGGACCGACTAATTAATAAAATCGGACCAACCCACATCCACATTTATTAAACCAACTTTTTTAGGACAAAAAAACCTTGGATCGTATCCCTGTTTGTCATGCATACATTGCAACACCATAATAAAAGGAAAAGTTTTTGCACATCCACATAGGGGCTTCAATATCCCTATACGTGGGTATTACACTTGCCAATCATCATATGTCATATATGCCATTAAGTGCCCATGCGGTTTAGTGTATGTTGGAGAAACTACACAAAAAGTAAAAGACAGGATAGCAAGACACAAATATTCAATACATGACAAACTAACACAACTACCATTAGCCAGACATTTCGTGGAATATGGACATAATGCATCACAATAAAAGTATATGGTCCTAGAGGGAATAGAGAAAAATAGGAGGGGGGGTAACCGTGAAATAACCCTGAGAAAAAGAGAAGTTTATTGGATACATTTTCTAAATACTATTGCTCCATATGGTTTAAATGTTGATTTGGATCTTTATTTGTTTATTTAACAGTATTGATTTATAAGTGATAATAAAAATGAAAAAAACATAGAAATGTGTTTCGAAATAGGGAGGTCTGTATATGGGTATGCTCATTCTATCTATGTATGTATTTTTCATAGGTTCATATAACACATTTGGAGAATAAGAATGATGAGATAAGGATATCGGCCGCTAATTGTCTATGGTGTAAAAAACACGTATCTGCATAGGTGATGAATATACTATGAATTGAATCAATCAACCATATTGTTTCCACATGTGATGTATACCACTAATTTGTATTTAAAGGATTGATTGCAGTAAACCTGTTAGATATGCTCTGACGGATCTTAGGAAGGGCGCAAGCATACTAGCCCGAAACGTAATCCCTCCATATCTGCATTATATAGGCATTTAATGTCATGATTACGTCTGGAAAGATTGTACTTGCTTTGTAATTTTTCCATGTGACTACATGAAATAAAGCAACCGAAAGTTTTTAAGTGCAGCAACCCTTTGGACTCTCTCTCTCTCTCTCTCTCTCTCTCTTTCTATATATATATATATATTTATGAAAACATCAATTTCGATGAATGGGCTAATATTTAGGGCATATATTGATTGTAACTGGCCAATGTACAGATATTTGGGTGTTTATATCTGCATTGTAAACGTATTGGTCCAATGGGAGAATTGGTTTTGAACCCAATTTGAAATATTGCAAAAATGTAACTTTGTAACCAATGGGTTGGTATTTGGGGCTCTGTATCTTTAAATTTCCACAGTAAAATTTAACCGTATTGTAAGATATCATAGAGGGGGGTGTGCATGACACATCTGCATTGCAAACGTATTGGTCCAATGGAAGAATTTTTTTTTAACCCATTTAGAAGTATTGGAAAAATGTCACTATGTAGACAATGGGTTGGTATTTGGGGCTCTGTATCTTTAAATTTCCACAGTAAAATTTTACCGTATTGTAAGATATCATAGAGGGGGGTGTGTATGACACATCTGCATTGTAAACTTATTGGTCCAATGGGAGAATTGGTTTTGAACCCAATTTGCAATTATGCAAAAATGTCACTATGTAGCCAATGGGTTGGTATTTGGGGCTCTGTATCTTTAAATTTCCACAGTAAAATTTTACCGTATTGTAAGATATCATAGAGGGGGGTGTGTATGGCACATCTGCATTGTAAACGTATTGGTCCAATGGGAGAATTTTTTTTGAACCCATTTAGAAGTATTGGAAAAATGTCACTATGTAGCCAATGGGTTGATATTTGGGGCTCTGTATCTTTAAATTTCCACAGTAAAATTTAACCATATTGTAAGATATCATAAAGAGGAGTGTGTATGACACATCTGCATTGTAAACGTATTGGTCCAATGGGAGACATTTTTTTTAACCCAATTTGCAATTATGCAAAAATGTCACTATGTAACCAATGGGTTGATATTTGGGGCTCTGTATCTTTAAATTTCCACAGTAAAATCATACCGTATTGTAAATGTTAGAGAGGGTGATGTAACATATAATATAATGATTATACAGAGCTGTCACACATCCATTATGTTATATTTAGTTTTGTGTGTTTAAAATCCAACCAAAAAATACTCGTCTGATAGCATGACCACTGATTTGCAACTGTCTGATGGCTTGACTTCAGTGGTGTACCGGTAGTGGACAGATCTCTCGGTTCTATCAGACCGGTGTCAGAGGTCTCTGGTCACACCTGGTTATGCTGCCACCGAACATCCTCCTCTAATGTCTGTCTGCTCTGCAAGGGGACCTGTACCCCTCCCCCTTCTATTATCATAGTACATGTATAGAAAGGGGGATAATAATCATACCCAGTATATGTAAGAAAGGAGTGTGAAAGTGTAAGAAAGTGAGCAGCAGGTATAGGAGAGGAGGACTGGAGAGGAGGACAGCAGGTATAACAGGGGTCAGTATGTACAGAATTGGAGAGAGGGGATGTGTGTAGGAGAGGAAATGTTTTCTTCTCTGGGGGGGTGAAGATAATATGTATGTAGAATATGAAGAGATCCCATACATAATACTCTCTGCACTCCTCTCCTCTATATTGTCTCCTATGAGGATCGTACAGATAGTTCTAGATACAGACAGTGATGAGAACAGGAGAGGAGTGCAAGATCAACCATGGGGTATTACACAGAGAGGAAAGGAGTACAAGTCCCCCCCCATAGTGCCCACCTGCCCCCTAATTATAAGCCATGCTGCCTGTTCAGTCTGCAATCACCTCCCCTCCCCCCATACTGGGCTGACCCCCCAATATCACCTCCATTCCACCTCCCCTAATAATACCCCCATGAGAACTCTCTCCATTCCACACACCCCCCCCCCCCCCCCTCACTATCACCCTGTTATCCGGTGTCTTACCCTGTATTCCTCCTCCGCCTATCACAGGACCGTCTCTACAGTTTACACAACTGCAGGGAATAGGGGGGCGGAGCTCCGTGTGTGTAGTGGGGGGGCGGAGCTCAGTGTGTGTGTGTGTGTGTGTGTGGAGAGAGAGGGGCGGAGCTCACTGTGTGTGTGTAGAGAGAGGGGGCGGAGCTCACTGTGTGTGTGTAGAGAGAGAGAGGGGGCGGAGCTCACTGTGTGTGTGTGTAGAGAGAGGGGGCGGAGCTCACTGTGTGTGTAGAGAGAGAGGGGGCGGAGCTCACTGTGTGTGTGTGTGTGTGTGTGTAGAGAGAGGGGGCGGAGCTCACTGTAGCCATTTGCTGTGACGCGTCACATTACAGGGAGGAGCTGAGAGGAGATCAGTAAAGGATGAAAAGCTGACAAAGTTTCTGTTGGGATTTGTCTTGTATGTATTGATAAGAAGATCTGGAGAATGAAGAGACAGTGAGAGTGACAGATCTCTCCCCTCCAGCACACAGTCCTATATATCTATATATCACCCCCGATCTCTCTGTACTGATAATGTGTTTATATGGGGAGTTCACCCTTCTGATTGTCCGGACTCACATGACTGACACAGGGATAAAGGGGAAGGTAAACGCTGGTATTCTTTTTCTGACCTGCAAAGTAAGGGTTGGTTCACACTAGGATGACTTGTCAGGTGACCTAGTCACCTGACAAGTAGCGTCCCGTTCTGTACAATGGAAGCGTACTAATTGGAGCAACACAAGTCGCTCCGACTTAGAAAAAGGTTCCTTTACTACTTTGGGGGTGACTTGCATAGACTTCTATACAGAAGTCGTTTTGCAAGTCTCCGTGGCAGTCGTGTGCAGGTCGCCTCGGTGAGGTGACCTGAAAGTTGTGCCGCCCCTAGTGTGAACCGAGCCTTAAGGTACAATGTGCTAGTATACATGGCATACTAGCACATTGTTAAACTTACCTGTAAACGAAGCCCTCGTCCCCCCGCTGGAGGCCGCATCATCTTCACTCATCTGCCTTCCTTCCGGGGCCACATGACATCACTCCCATGCATGCGCAGGAGCCGCCGGTCACAGCACACGGCTCTGAAGAAACGGCACGGGCGGCCATTCCTTCAGAGAGCATGCACCAATGACATCATCAGCGCAGTATACAGTAAATATCAACTAAACAGCGCACATTTAGGAGATATTTACAGTAATTAGAGGTAAGTCTCATTCTAGGCACAAACAGAGGGAATTTTACTTCTTCATTAACCACTTAATGACCAGCCGCCATCGTTATACCTCGGTACTTTGACGTGGAATACGTGGCACAAAGCTGCCATAACAACAATATTTTCTCAAACGGCGGGCGATCGGCTTTCAGATAAAAGTGATCTCCACAGTGGATTCGCCACAAGATCACTTTTATCAGCGGCGGGAGAGGTGACCCCCTTCCACCGCTTACCGGAGCCGTCAGTAGTGGTGGAGATGATCAGATCCTCTCCCCTGTGAGACTGGATGACAAGTGAGGGATAGATGGTCCCAACTCAGCTCCATACCATTGGATTACAGAAGTGACATCAAATGTCACTTCCACCCAATGCTCTTCAAGGGGAATTTTTTTTTCAAAAGACATTTCTTTTTTTACTTTTATTGCATTTAAAGCGGAGTTCCACCCAAAAGTGGAACTTCCCCTCATTTGTCTCCCCCCCCTCCCCCTAGTGCCACAATTGGCACCTTTCGGGGGGGTTACAGGATACCAAAGACAGGTATCCTGTTCCCACATCACCGCAGGGCTCCCTCCTCCTCTCCCTGTCACCAGGCCAGTAGGAGAGAGGAGCAGTGCCTCATGCATGCGCAGTAGGGTTCCCGGCATGCAGCCTTAAGGCTACACTGCTGGGTACCCTCACCCGCAGTGGCAGCAGCAGCACCCGACAGCAGATGGAAACATCAGCTGCGGTGCCAACATCGCTGGACTCCAGGACAGGTAAGTGTCCGATTGTTAAAAGTCAGCAGCTGCAGCTGGATTTAAATTTTTTTTTTTTTTTTCTTTTTTTTTGGGCAGAACTCCGCTTTTAAGTGTAAATGTGAAATCTGAGGTCTTTTTGACCCCACATCTCACATTAATGAGGTCCTTTCGTGCTTTTAATCTATTACAAGGGATGGTTACATTCTTTGTAATAGAAATAAAAGTGACCCAAAATGTTTATTTTTTTTAAAAGGACAGTGTAAAAATAAAAAAAATAATTTTTTTTTTTAACCACTTAAGGACCGAGCCTCTTGCTGAGATTTGTTGTTTACAAGTTAAAAACAGTTTTTTTTGCTAGAAAATTACTTAGAACCCCCAAACATTATACATTTTTTTTCTAACATCCTAGAGAATAAAATGGCGGTCGTTGCAATACTTTCTGTCACACCGTATTTGCGCAGCGGTCTCACAAGTGCACTTTTTTTGGAAAAAATACACTTTTTTTAATTAAAAAAAAAACAACAGTAAAGTTAGCCCAATTTTTTTATATATTGTGAAAGATAATATTACGCCGAGTAAATTGATACCCAACATGTCACACTTCAAAATTGCGCCCGCTCGTGGAATGACGACAAACTTTTACCCTTAAAAATCTCCATAGGCAACGATTAAAAAATTCTACAGGTTGCATGTTTTGAGTTACAGAGGAGGTCTAGGGCTAGAATTATTGCTCTCGCTCTACCGATCGTGGCGATACCTCACATGTGTGGTTTGAACACCGTTTTCATATGCGGGCGCTACTCATGCATGTGTTCGCTTCTGCACACGAGCTTGGAGGGATGGGGCGCATTTAAAAATGTAAAAACAAAATTCTTATTTTATATATATATACATTTTTATTTTTTGTAATGGCTTTGCACAGAGTAGCCCGGATCCTCCTCTTTTCGGGTCCCCCATCGTCACCCCTGTCTTCTCAGCCAATGAGGGGAGTCCTGGGCAGCTTAGACACTCCTGCAACATCGCTGGATAAAGACGGCTCAGGTAAGTATGAGGGGGGGGGGCTGCTGCACACAGCCTTTTTATTTATCTTCATGCATAGAATGCATGAAGGAAAAAAAAAAAAATTCTGCCTTTACGATCCCCTAAATCTGCATGCAACTGTGAAATGGTGTAACACTTCAGTACCCTATATCTTCTATAGGCGACGCTTTAAAGGCCCCCTATAGGTCATCAGTTTAGCATTACAGAGGATGTTTGTGGATAGAAATGTTGCTCTCGCTCATCACTGATATGTATTGCAATCAATGTTTTCACTCATAGGTGCTCTCAATGGGTGCGTTTACAGACGTATATGTGGGGGGTCCTCAAATTTTGGGGGATTTTAAATGCTTGGCAGAGACTTCATTTTTTTACCATTAAACTTTTTTTTTTTTTAAAGGCTCTATTTAATGAGACATCTGGGATCTAAAAGACCCCCAATGTCTCCCGTGTATTCAACACAGCATTCCATTCTTTCCCGCACATACTAACATGGGGACCCGGAAGTGACATCAGTTTTCCGGGTCGGCAACAAGGAGAGGAGAGCGGATGTGTCGGCTCCTCCATCCTCCATCCTCCATGGCACCCGCTATGCCAGTCACAGCCAGAAATACCAGGAGGGGTTTATTTAGCAAATTTTTCCGCAAAATAAATCCTGGAGACATCAATGGATGGGGGGATTGCTTTGAATATTAAAGAATTAAATGACACTTTTGGTTTGCGGTGCTCATATACAGTGTAGTTTTGCTCTAAGGAATCGTAATCTGGAGAAAAGCTACAAACATGAAAGTGTAAAATACAACAATGTGAAAAGAAAAGTCCTAGATAAAGTTCCAAATGCCACAAATGTGAAGTGAGAGCCATATACAGTCCAATGTTAAATCTTTATACAAGACAGTCAGTGATCTTCAGCAATTCAGTGAATACAAATGTGTGTAAAACACCCTGGAGAACCAACCGTGACCCCCACCGATCGATGTCTCCTCACCTTGTACCACCGATCGATGTCTCCTCACCTTGTACCACCGATCGATGTCTCCTCACCTTGTACCACCGATCGGTGTCTCCTCACCTTGTACCACCGATCGGTGTCTCCTCACCTTGTACCCCCGATCGGTGTCTCCTCACCTTGTACCCCCGATCGATGCCTCCTCACCTTGTACCACCGATCGATGTCTCCTCACCTTGTACCACCGATCGGTGTCTCCTCACCTTGTACCACCGATCGATGTCTTCTCACCTTGTACCACCGATCGATGTCTCCTCACCTTGTACCACCGATCGACGTCTCCTCACCTTGTACCACCGATCGGTGTCTCCTCACCTTGTACCACCGATCGGTGTCTCCTCACCTTGTACCACCGATCGATGCCTCCTCACCTTGTACCACCGATTGATGTCTCCTCACCTTGTACCACCGATCGGTGTCTCCTCACCTTGTACCACCGATCTCATTCATGAAAAGGAGGTCAATGAGGACTTCTTCATACAGCCTGTGGACAGCATCCAGAGATCATTTCCAGATTTTTGGTCCTCAGCAATGTACAGAACGTGAGAATCCCAAAAAAGAGGCTTTGGAATGTAAATTGTTGGGTTTATTTAACATTCAAACCTAAAATAACACTCAGGATAAGAAACCCAAATCACATGTGTTTGTTAACCACAGTATACTCAGAATGACAGATTAGGTATAACATTTTGCTAGCGTATACTGTGATAAGTCATAAGCAAAGTAATGAACTGTAGTTAGTTGCAAGTAAGGTGTGGTTAATTGTATGGAAGTGTGGTTAGTGGTGTGTGTGGTGTTTTTGTTTTTTTATCGTGAGTGTGAATTTGGGACTTTATTTAGGACTTATTTTTATTTGTATTTTTGCAGTATTTTGCTGTTTTCATATTTACTTTCATGTTTGTAGTGTGGAGCACTTAACTTTTTGTATAAAACAACAAAAGTTAACCACTTCAATACCGGGCCTATTCTGGCACTCCTCTTCTACATGTAAAAATCTTAATTTTTTTCTTTGCTAGAAAATTACTCAGAACCCCCAAACATTATAATTTTTTTTTTTAGCCGACACCCTAGGGAATAAAATGGCAGTCATTGCAACTTTTTATCTCGCACGGTATTTGCGCAACAATTTTTCAAACGTGTTTTTATTTTTTTATTTTTTGGAAAAAAGTTTCATGATTTAAAAAATAACAAAACAGTAAAGTTAGCCCATTTTTTTTTTTTTTTTTTGTTACACTGAGTAAATAGATACCCAACATGTCACGCTTTAAAATTGCACACACTCATGAAATGACGCCGAACTAAAGTACTTAAAAATCTTCATAGGCGACGCTTTAAAATGTTTTACAGGTTACAGAGGAGGTCTAGGGCTAGAATTGTTGCTCGCGCTCTAACACACGCGGCGATACCTCACATGGGTGGTTTAAACAGCATTTACATATGCGGGCGGGACTAACGTGTGCGTTCGCTCCTGAGTGCGACCTACCGGGGACAGGAACATCATAACATCGCGCCCGGGCCTCCGACCATAGAGATGACCGGTGACCATCTGGTCACCGGTCATCTCTATGCTTGTCATCCGGTGGCGGCCGATTCTTTCTCCGGGTCCCCGATGGCACGGGAGAGCATGGAGAAGCACCAGATGGAGGGGGGATGTCCTGTCTCCTCCCATCTCCTGTAAGAATGATCAAGCGGTGGAACTACCGCTATGATCGTTCTTATGGTGCACAGAATCGCCGTCTGAAAACAACGTTATCTGAATGATGCCTGAAGCTGCACCCATCATTCAGATATTCCCACTGAAAGTCCAGAACGTCATATGACATCCTTGGGTGGGAAGTGGTTTAAAAATGAATGTTTAGTAAAGTAAAAGAAAATAGTTGAAGGGAAAAGAGAAGTTAGACAAATTTTCATTACCCCCCCTCAGGTTATCTGTAGATGGAAGCTCATCCCTTTATCTCCGGGGCTCTGAAATCGCACTACTTCAGCACAATTCCCAAAGCTGCAGATCGGTGCGATTTGAAACTCCCGGTATCATTGCAGCTTGTAACTTCATTTTAACAGAATTCAATGCAAGTCTCAAGTAAGAGAAACGAAAAATAGGGCCGGAACCCTGGGGAGCAACTTGTCATGCAATTTTTGAACTGTCAAATCGCATGACAAATCACACCGGTGTGAACCAGGGCCTAAAGTATAACTAAAGGCAAAACTTTTATTTTGCCTTTAGTTATACTTTAGAAGGCTTGAAAATACCAATCAGTGTTTAAAATGGGGGGGGCCTCATATGGCTGTGGGTGTAATTGCCATCACAGTATGTATCATTTTATGGGATTTTTGAGGCAATTTTTTTTTTTATTTTTTTTTGTCACTTAAAGCGGAGTTCCACTTGCAAATTTAATTTTTTTTTATAAAGTCAGCAGCTACAAATACTGCAGCTGCTGACTTCTATAATGACACTTGCCTGTCCAGGGCGCCTGCGATGTCCTCATCCGAAGCCGACCCATCCCTCAGCTCCCGGGTGGAGGTGCCGGCATCTTAAGTAAGAGAATCAGGAAGTGAAGCCTTGCGGCTTCACAGCCTGGCTCCCTACTGCGCATGCGCCAGTCACGCTGCACGTTCTGACTGGTCCCTGCTGTCTTCTGGGACCTGTGTCTCCCAGAAGAGGGGGGAGGGGGCGGAATAGGGCCCGACATGGCGTAGATCACCACAGATTCTGCAGCAATCTTTTGCCGGAAGTGGGAGGAAATACCTGTATTGGACACCTACCTCTATCCTCACCGCTTGATTTAAACCCATGATAGCCGTGCATAGAACGTGACTGACATGGTAGTACGGCAATTACAGGTTTATGTAGATCTCCACCTCTTTAAGGTTGCCTATTCCTGCTCTATCCAAACTCAGTAGTTTTGACTATAGTTCTACTTTAATCTGCAGATAATAGTAACCCAGTAGATATAAATGTAGTAATGTTTGTATCTTTATGTTTTAAAAACGGACAGTTTTTTTTTTTTTTTTTTTTAATTAGTTTTCAACAATTTCCAACAGAGACTACAAGAAGACACGCGTTGTATAAAAACATAGACCCGGCATGGTGTCTACGTACAATATTGCCAGCAGTAAAACTCTGTTAAGACATGTAAATCAAATGGCCAAAGACAATATATGGCAACATTATATCGATGGAGTACGGCACAGAACTTGTGTTACGGCCAAGTCTGAACCGCAAAAGAGCGTGTAGGTGAATGGAGAAGGAGGGTAATACAGGAAGCAAATTAGGGGAAAGCAAGAGAGAAGAGTGGAAGGAAAAAATAGTAGAGGTCAACCACCCGCCACAGGACCCATCCACTGCCCGGGGTCACCAACCACAGGCCACCTCCCCAAGACAAGGGTTCATCAGGTTATAGGGGCCTCCAACAGATCCCTCAGCTCCCAGACCCGGTTATGTGTTTCGGGGGTATTTAAGGAAGCTGTCAAATATTCCATCCGTTTCATATCCTGGAGTGCAGGTTGAACAAAGGGGGGGAGGCGTTTTCCATTTCAGGGCTACCAATCATCGCACAGCAGTTGACACCTGGGCCGGGAGCTTTTTAGACAATCTAGAAAAAGAGGGAGGTGGGAGGCCCAAGAAGAAAGTTTTAGGGATGAACGGCACCCAGG
The DNA here is from genome assembly GCA_037953035.1 of Aquarana catesbeiana. Classification (NCBI taxonomy): domain Eukaryota; kingdom Metazoa; phylum Chordata; class Amphibia; order Anura; family Ranidae; genus Aquarana; species Aquarana catesbeiana. Next base: position 61,219 of record JBBHAA010002858.1, on the reverse strand, counting down.
AACCAAAGATGGAATGGAGTAAGGAGTGAACCATCTGACAGTAGGGGATGATCAGAGGGCAGGACCAATAGATATGATATAGCGTCCCCATGTCTCTACTACAGCGCCAACATCGACGGTGGGCAGAGGGGTGAATCTCTTTATTTTACATCTGAACAATGTAACAGCTTCGATCTAAGGTAGGTAGCGCTGCATACTAGCTCATTATGTCTTTTTGTCCTGCAGGTAGGTGTGGTGTGTGGGGGTTGTTTTTTTTAATTTATTTTACAACACTAGGCAGATATCCGAGCCAATAAGATGGCTGGGACTCTGCCCGTCATCCTAGATCCACTCTGCTAGGGGTGATATGTGGAGTTATCTCCTATAGACTCACCGGTGTGGAACATCCCAGTCGCTATCTGATGACCCGTTTACGTCTATTTGTCACCGATCTCACACCTTTACCACTCGCCTTGCGCCTATTTGTCCTCAACCGCAGGCCGACTTTACACCTAACTGGTGCCCACCCTCCACCCTGTTTGTACTTCCTCTTCTGCCCGGTTTGTGCCTATACACTTGCTTGAGAGGCGGGACCTTGCTGTGGTAGCAGGCTTGAGAGGCGGGACCTTGCTGTGGTCCATGGTTCCATGTTCTCATTCCAATGAACGCCTCGGAGCGGCAGAGGTACCGGCCCGCTTCCTCATTCACTCGCTTTTTTTTTCTCTTTTCAATGGGCTGACAAAATGAATGGTGAGGTGTAGAAATGGCGCTATTCTCCTCTTCATAAAGTGCCTAATAGTTTAACTGTATCTTTTGGCTTAACACTAATCCGATGCAGAGATATTAAGATATCAGAATATAAGACAAAAATAAGGATGAAGTGAAGCTGTAGAGCCCGGTGTTATACCCTCTGCCTTATAGGGTCAAGCCCTAGGCCAGAAAGATTTATGTAGTGGCGTTACTCTCCTTGGAAAAAACGATAAACTCGGATATCAAACCAGCTTTAAAATCAGAAGATTTGGTGTAAGGTGTGTTGCACCGCCTGCCTGTCTCAAAGCTACTAGATGTGTACAAATAGTGCAATTTAATGTTCCTAGTAATATAAAGTTGTGTGATAAAATAAAAATGTACCCCGAAAATCACAAATAGGATAAGTGTGTTGCACCCTCTGGTGGGTGTCCAAGTGATGAACTGCCCCAATACAATAATCATGCAGCAACAATTTGATGGTCCTAGTAGTATAAAGTTGTGTGATAAACTAAAAAATAAACATAAAAATGTACGCCAGAAACAACAAATTAAATGGGTGTGTTACACCCTCTGGTGGGTGTCAAAGTGATGAATTGCACCCCTACAATAATCGTGCAGCAAATATGTAATGATACAAAAGATAATAAACTAGGAGTGTTGCACCCTCTGGGAATAGAGGATGTTTAAAGAAACCACTTCTTGCAAGCAAAGTAATAAGTGTGTTTTGATCCTCTGTATCAGAATTCAAACCATAAACATATAACCACAGGTGTAAATGGTGAATATTCCATAATAAACAGTTAGATATTGGATATAAAATATTAAATATAAAAAAAATAATAATAAAAAAATACAAAAATGTGGAAAAATAGTCCAACTGTTTTAAAAGTGACTTTGTGCTTCAAACTGTTCAGTGACTGTTCAGGTTTAGTGCTGATTATTTTCTCTCAGGTGACAATAGTGCCAAGTGACTTTCCGGTGCTGGTAATGTATGGCACTCACCAGATGGCATTACCCTCCAGGGGTATTAGACATTCAGTTTTAGCCACTGTGTAGCTCTCTGGAGCGTGCTGGATGGTCTGCACATCAAAAGTTGGCTTTCTCCCAAGTTGTCACATGCAGGAGAGAGGAATGCCCATAGCGTGATATTGTTTTAAAAAAACCTTTATTTCTAATATAGATAGATACTCACATTGAGTCAGAAATTTACATGCAGCATTGAAATAGAATAAAAATGGAGCCGGCGGTGTATACAAACGATCTGATATGGTTTTGCATGATTATTGTAGGGGTGCATTTCATCACTTTGAAACCCACCAGAGGATGTAACACACATATTTAATTTGTGGTTTATGGCGTACATTATGTTTATTTTTTAGTTTATCACACAACTTTATACTACTAGGGCCATCAAATTGTTGCTGGATGATTATTGTATAGATGCAGTTCATCACTTTGACATCCACCAGAGGGTGTAACACACTTATCCTATTTGATTTTTGGCGTACATTTTTATTTTTTAGTTTATCACACAACTTTATATTACTAGGAACATTAAATTGCAATATTTGTACACATCTAGTAGCTTTGTGCCAGGCAGGGGGGTGCAATACACCTTACACCAAATCTTCTGATTTTAAAGCTGGTTTGAAATCCGAGTTTATCATTTTTTCCAAGGAGAGTAACTCCACTACATAAATCTTTCTGGCCTAGGGCTTGACCCTATAAGGCAGAGGGTATAACACCGGGCTCTACAGCTTCACTTCATCCTTTATTTATTTTTATTTATATATAATTATTTATATTTTTATATATTGTTTTAATGAAAAGAAAAGTGAAAAAATAATACAAGATTTATTTACAGAAAATGTGTTACAAAACGGACATAAGCAATTGTAAAAAAAGGGTTTAAAAGTGAAAAATACTAAAGAGGAGTTGGCTCGGCCTTTGGCTCAATGCAGAGTTTGGTTCACATGATGTATATTAGATGCATCTTTCCCCAAAAAGTCTGATGTGTCTTATTGGCCTTCTGAATCTTGCAACATAGTTGTGGTTGGTGTCTAAGTTTTGTGTTCTACTGTAATCACTTATTTGGAAGGGAACTTCTTTTCAATCTTAGTTTATTTCAAAACAGAAAGAAATTTAACAGAGAAAGTTCTCTACATTGTAATATTACAATATATGATTACATGCATTGTGCAAGGAACAATGATATAAATCTATACTATAGATGAACAGGTTTATACAGTTTGACATAAAATCTCTGGTGAAACAACGAAATATCTTATTGTATATAAAGGCCTTTATACATATGGGAAGTATATCATATGAGTGGGATCCAACATATGTTTACTCTTATGGTTTTGTGTACTGGTATTATCAGAGGGATCTTCCCCCTTCATGATGACATGCTGTCGGGATCTTTTAATCACTTATAATAAGTATTGATGTCGTTGAACTAATCTGGGTATATGACCTTTGTTCATATGCTTAAGTGACTGGTTCAGTACAGAAAGAGGAGTAAGCAAAGAGAGGGAAGCGAAAGATACTGTGAAAAGAAATGGGGGATGATGATGAAGAAGGTGGGAAGCACCCCAGCATGGCTAGACTGTGATGGGGCATCCCTGACCCATACAGAAAAGTCATCGGAGTAACGAAACATTGCCCACACGGTCCAGATGATGGAAAATTGTTCCTCCTTCCCCCGATTTCTGCGCCAACAGGCGCTCCAGACCTCTTATCTGGTCCACCTCGACAGCCCAGTCGCCCAAGGAAGGCACATCCGCTATTCTCCAATGCCGGGGGATTGCTGTCCTCACTGCGGCCAAAAAGTGGCGCAATATATCTTTTTTAATCGACTTGAGGGGGCCTGGGAGCATGGATAGTAGGGCTATCTCTAGTGTAGGTTTAATTGAGGTCGCCATCAGCCTGCTGTATAGATCAAAGGCCTTTTGCCAAAGTTTCCTGATTGGAGGACAAACCCACCAAATGTGGAGCATTGTCCCTCTAGAGGACATGCACCGCCAACAAGTATCTGACAGAAGGATTAAACCGGATAGTCGCTGGGCATCTGTACCACCTCGTTAATAGCTTAAATCCTTTTTCTTGGGACTTGGTTGCTAAGGAAATCCTATGCGTCAGGACAAAGCTTTTTTGCCAATCAGCAGGGGAGATGGAGTGTTGTAGGTCTATTTCCCATTTCTGCGTGTACGTTGGAAAGTCTGGGGCGGAAATGTTTAGTAATATGGAATATAACAACGATACTACGTGGGTGGGTGGGTCTGATTGTAAAAGTAGCTCGTCAAAGTCTGATGGGTCAGCTAGGATCTCAGAGATGGAGGAGAAAGTACGTACATATGACATTAATTGACCCCTCTGTAACCACATTGTTGGGGGGCCCTAAGTTCGTCTGGGAGGGTATGTCTGTTCTCAAAGATGGGTCAGCGCGTAAAACCTGTGCTAAGCGTCTGACTATCCCTGTTCCAGGGTCCAAATCTCCATCTGTTTACAGCCGGGGGGAAGGCCGGAGTCCCAAAGAGAGGGGTCATTGGGCCCTGAGGTTTAGATAATTTACCAGTTAAGGTCAGGCGGTCCCAAATCTGAAGAGTTTGACGAGTAAGAGCAGTAGGGGTCCACGGCAGGGCGCAAAGATCAATCTCATTGAGATGTCTCTCCAATTGAACCCAGAGCTTGGAGGAGGGGTGGTGAAACCAATCCATGATACGTATGAGTACCGCTGCCTTATGATATGTAGAGGCATCTGGGACCCCCGCTCCCCCCCCCCCCCCGACCTTCGGGAGGGTCATTGTGTCGTATTTTATCCTGGGGCGGTTTCCCTTCCATATGAATTTAGAAAAAAATCTGACGAAGCTTTTAGAAGAACGAGGTGGGAATATAGATAGGAATGGTTTGAAAAAGATATAGGAATCGAGGGAGAACATCCATCTTCAAGACATTCACCCTACCCAACCAAGAGAGCTGTTTAGATGCGTATGAAGCCAGATCCGTTTGTGTTCTAAGAAGTAAAGGGGTAAAGTTACTGGAAAATGGTTGGGATGTGTCTGTTGGGATATGGATTCCTAGATACCGAATAGATGTAGAGCTTGTCTTAAAAGGGAAAGAGGATGAGCTGCTTTTGGGAGTGAAATGTTGAGGATTTCTGACTTACTATGATTAACTTTAAAGTTACTAACATCTCCATATCTCCTAAACTCTTGGATAATAGCAGGCAGGGAAACTTGCGGTTGGGTAACAAACATGAGCAGGTCATCTGCAAATGGGGCCATTTTAGTATGTATAGGGCCTACATTAATACCATGAATAGCCAGGTTGTTTCTAAGGGCGATGACCTGGTGTTCCATAACAAGAACATAGAGAATGGGGGACAAGGGGCACCCCTGTCTCGTTCCATTGTGGATAGTGAATTTTGGAGAAAGGGAACAGTTTAGTCTGATCCTAGCGGAGGGTGTTGTATAGAGGGACATTATTCTGGAGATCATGTTCTGGCCTAGACCTAACTGCTGTAGTGAGAGGCAAAGAAATTGCCAGTCAACGCGGTAGAACGCCTTCTCCGCGTCGACCGTAATGAGGCACAATGGGACATTGTGGGTCCGAGCATAATCTGCAATGAGAAGGGTTTTCAGGGTGTTATCCCGCGTCTCTCTTCCACTCACAAAGAACCTGATCTAGGTGTAATAAGCGGGGCAATAATGGTTGTAGTCTATTAGCTAGCACCTTCGTGTACATCTTCAGATCTACCCCTATCAGCGATATGGGTCGGTAATTAGCACATATAGTCAGGTCTTTGTCTGGTTTTGGGATAAGGGTGATATGAGCCTCTAGTGTTTGCGGTGGGAATACTGAGTTTTCAGAGATGGCGTTAAACACTTTTGTTAAGAAAGGGGTAAGGAGGGGAGCAAATTTTTGTAGAATTTTGGAGTGAAGCCATCAGGCCCGGACTTTTACCAGATTGGGTAGATGCAATGGCGCGGGCAACCTGGAGACTCTGTCCGGACTAGTAAGCCTCAAGATGGCGGCAGCCATGGGCCTCCAGGAATGGCCTCCGTGTACCTCCCGACGTCCGCTCGGACCCCCTCACCCTGCAGCACCTTCCCAGAGATGTCCAGCGTCCTTGTGTGGCGATACTCTGCCTCTCCGCCCGTGGATCTCGGTACCGGAGACCAGGGATGCAGGAGGCACAGTAGGCCTCAAGATGGCGGCGGGCTGCTGTATAGTTGTAGGCCCGGCTGCGGGCCTGAGGACACCCAAGCGGCTTGTCAACTTCAGTAATCCCCGCTGGGGGCGATACAGGTGTTCGCTGGGGAGAGTTTCTAGGTTCTCCTGCTTCCGAAATCCACAGGATGGCTGTGGATAGCAGCAGGCTTAGCGGAGCTCCTCCTGGAGCACGTCTTTCTCCTTGGCCAGTCAGCCATGCCCCCCCTTTATCTTACATTTTGATATCTTAATATCTCTGCATAGGATTAGTGTTAAGCCAAAGGTACAGGTAAACTATTAGGCACTTTATTAAGAGGAGAATAGCGCTATTTCTACACCTCACCATTCATTTTGTATACTCCACCAAGGTGGTAGTATTATGTAGAGGCAGCAATACTTTCTCCTTTATACTTCTCTTTATATATCTCCTATCATTTTTTTATATAACTGTGGCATCCATTTACTGGACCTTACTACTAGGGCCACTTTCTTTTTGCTTGATAGATACCGTAGCACAGGGTCAACCACTATTTCTTAATAGGCTGAAAAAATCCCAGGTGCCTAAAAATTTGTAGTCACCATGGTGACCTGGTGCCTGGGATTTGCTGATCCCTGGTTTATGCACAGACTCTGCACCTTCCTTACAGCTTCTGTCCCTCATGGACTCTCTGAGGCTCGGACCTTGCTCTGTCCTGACCTGGACACTATGGGGCACAGCGGCACCTCTCAGCTCCCTTCAGACTGACCCCCTCGAGGAGATGGGGCTCTGAGCTCTATCTCTGGCTCTCATGTATGAATACAGCACACACCTGAGCCATTAGTGTGCTTGCTACCCAGAAAACCTTGTGTAAACCACGATTTTACAGTGGTACGGGGGTCACTCTGCTACTTGTGCTGTGAAGAAACCATCTCCCTGGAGGACCATTACATGTGCAGTATACTGTGAGCTGCCCAGTGCAAGAGGATGACCACAGAACCAAAAGTATAGGTTACAGCCTTTGAAGGGGGTCACTGGTGGTTTTGGGTCCTGTAGTACATAGAGAGGCGGAGCTGTTGGGGGGGTGTGTGTGTGTGTTGTGTGTTTTTTTTTTTTTTTTTTGTACCGTTATCCTTTAACCAATTCCAGACCGCCCTATAGCAGATATACTGATACAGGGTGGCCCTCCTGTGCAGGTGTGTGTGTGATTCTGCACTTCTGCCTACAGGGGGCGCCTCTGCTGTGATTAATTACAGCAGAAGCCGATCTGCAGAGTGCCGGGTACTGGATGTCCGCTGGCACTTGCTGATTGTTAGGTGGAGCTCCGTTCTGTCTCTCTGCCCATGTAAACAAGGCAGATCTGCTCTGATGGGAGAATGGATGGAGTTTGTGTCCCTACAAAGCACCTCCCACAGTACACAAATACATTCTAGTCACACATTTAACCCTTTGATCACCCTACAGGTTTAACCCCTTCCCAGCCAGTGTCATCGATAGTGACAGTGCATATTGTTAGCAGTGATCACTGTATTGGTGTCACCAGTTCCTGCAAAGTGTCAGTGTTTTGTCCTCTGCAATATCGAGGTCCCGCCATAAGTCATTGATTGCCGCCATTACTAGTACAAAAATTACATAACTAATTCCAGTGTGTGTGTGTATCTCTAATCTCTATTCCCCCTTTCACACTGGGGCGTTTTTCAGGCGCTTTTGGGCTAAAAATAGCGCCTATAAAGTGCCTGCAAAACAGCTCCCCTGCAGTCTGTGTGATATCCTGAGTGCTTTCACACCGAGGCGATGCGCTGGCAGGATTAAAAAAAAAAAAGTCCTGCAAGCAGCATCTTTGGAGCGATGTGTATACTGCTCCTGCCCATTGAAATGAATAGGCGGCGCTACACGGGCGCATTTAACCCCTTCATCGGCCGCTAGTTGGCTTATAAGCGCCCCGCTAGCAGCCGAATTGTGCCGTTAAAATGACGGTAAAGCACAGCTAAAACTAGCAGCGTTTTACCTTCAACGCCTGTCCACTCCAGTGTAAGTAATAAGTGATCCAGAAAATGTCTTACTTTTATTAAACAAAACAAACCTCCAATCAGTTCACTCTGTATAATTTAGATTTAAGAAAAACTATATCTTGAAGCGGAGTTCCACACAAAAATGGAACTTCCGCTTTTCGGAACCCTCCTCCCCTCCGGTGTCACATTTGGCACCTTTCAGGGGGGAGGGGGTGCAGATACCTGTCTAAGACAGGTATTTGCACCCACTTCCGGCATAGACTCCCACGGGAGTCTATGCCTCTTCCTGTCTCCTGGGAAACGCACAGCTCCCAGGGGATAGCGGGGGCCAGTTACAATGCGCAGCGCGACTCACGCATGTGCAGTAGGGAACCGGGAAGTGAAGCCGCAACGCTTCACTTCCTGATTTCCTAACCTAGGATGGCGGCGGCAGCTGCCGAGAACTGAGCGGGTTTTCGGCGTCGGCTGCCGACATCGCTGGACCCTGGGACAGGTAAGTGGCCATGTATTAAAAGTCAGCAGCTGCAGTATTTGTAGCTGCTGGCTTTTAATATTATTTTTTTTTTTAGGTTGATGTAGGTGGACCCCCGCTTTAAATATTAAATGCACAAAAACAGGTAATCAAAACTTTTGGACGAAAAAAAAGGGCTAACTTTACTATTTATTTTTTTTATTATTCATTAAAGTGTATTTTTCCCAAAAAATTGCGTTTGAAAGACCGCTGCGCAAATACCGTGTGACATAAAATATTACAACAACCGCTATTTTATTCCCTAGGTTCTCTGCTAAAAATAATATTCATAATGTTTGGGGGTTCTAAGTGATTTTTCTAGCAGAAAATACAGGACTTGAAAGCAACAAGTGTCAGAAAAGATTTAGTCTTTAAATGGTTAAACTGAAAACTCCTCCCCACAGAGTTCAGTCCATTGATAAATATAAACATTGTATGTATTTGGCAGGCTGCTCAGATAGGAGACTCCAGAAGACTTCAGGCAACTTGCATTGACTTCTATTATGGAAATCATTTACAAGTCACGCTGAAGTTTTAAATCGGCCTTTTTTATTAGCACAATCGGCCGATGCCATGCCAATTAATTTAAAAAATGCCAAAACTCGGCCGATATATCAGTCGACCTCTATAACCTAGTTTTATAGACGCTATAACCAATCAATATACGTTTATTGGGATTTAATTTTTACCAAAAAATATATAGGAAAAATCCAAAAACGGGATTGCTGCACAAACCGTATTTATTTTGAAATCTTCAAAAGGACATCACCACGACATCCATAAAATCAGGCATACATAACAAACGTTTTCGGGCTATTGTAGATAACGCCCTTCATCAGAAGATCATGCCTATCTAATGAATATACATATAGCAATATATATACTCAATGAACAATTAATGAGCTAATCATCTGGAATCAATCAAATAATCATTTATGTTTAACCGAATCTGTTATCACATACACATACAATTATCATCAGATGTGAATACAATTTAGGAATCAAAGTCACAGGTAGAAAGAAGATTTCACACTTCATGCAATATGGACACAGAAATCCTGAAATTAAAATGGAAAAATGAAATAAAATGAAAAATAAAATATTAAAATGTCACATCTATAAAAGGTATATATTTTTTTATATGTGCAGATTTAACCCTTATTATATGATCTACAGTGGATACCTATATCTTCCATGTTAAACTATGCGCCAGGTCTATACCTCCAACAGGTTGTGCATAATCAATCCCTGTATTGGACCATACACACCACAACTAGCACCAATCTGATTGCACGAAATACCGATAAATGTGAAAAAAAATTGGGAAAGTAAACAATGTTAATTGTGATAATATAAATAATATAAATAACATTAATGGCATTGACCACCTCTCCAAAAAATTCTAAACTTTCAAAAGCAAAAAAAATAAAAAAAATTTTACTATAAAAATAAATACAAATAAAAATCAGTATTTAACCCTTTCGGCTGGAGCGTATCCAGCCGATGAATCCAACCCACTTCTTTCTTAGAGACTTTTCTCTGTGCCCACCATGTCTATTTATGGTGACACCCAGGCCCGGATTTACTCCCTTTGCCACCCCAAGGCCGGGTCCTTCAATGCCCCCCCCCTCCCCCCTCAACACACACACACACACACACACCATTTTCGTCCTCTATCGAAGACTGCTACAATAGATCTATTAAAAACATATCTCCACACACGAGAACACTGAAAATAACTGGCTTTAATTGTACAGACTGAAAATACTCTGTAATGCAGAAAATGCCTTTTAAAGCATATAGCAGTAAGAAACTCCCTACAATTTTCACTTTCTGCGCTCGCCCCCGACATCCTCTTCGCCGCTCAGCCTAGCCGTTGATTGGCTAGAGTGGATGGCTTGAAAGCAGCGCAGGCATTAGTTTGCACTGCTGTCAATCACATCCAATGACGTGGCGCTCCGGGGGGCGGGGCTGAATGATACAGTGAGCTGCTATAGCCACCGGCTGTATCACGGGAGCACGCCCACAAGAACTAACCCATATGCAAGAGAGCTCGCATAAAGGGGGTTAGTTCTTGTGGGGAGGAGCTGAGACAGGCGCCAAGGGACCCCAGAAGAGCAGGTTTGGGGCCACTCTGTGCAAAACGAGCTGCACAATGGAGATAAGTATAACATGTTTGTTATTTTTAAAAAAGAAAAAAATGCCTTTATAACCCCTTTTTTAATGAGCCTGTTGCACAAATCACTTTATCACACTTTATTTACCGACTGACCTGACTCCTGACATGCATGACTGACCTGACTCCTGACATGCATGGCTGACCTGACTCCTGACATGCATGGCTGACCTGACTCCTGACATGCATGGCTGACCTGACTCCTGACATGCATGACTGACCTGACTCCTGACATACAGATTGTTGCTGCTCAGTCTTACCTGTCCTGTAGTGTGTGAGTACACTCATCCCGGGCCCCGGCATTCACCGCCCATGTCCACCATTTAGACAGCCCTGCAGGCAGGCAGAGCCAGGATAGAAGAGCCGCCCGCCCATTTACACAGAGCGAGCGGCTCAGCGTGGATCGCCCAGCGCGGCCGCGCAGTGTCATTCCCGCCGCCTCCTGGACCCGGCAGCGTCCCGGGGGCTATGTATGTTAGTGGGGGGGAGGCAGCTGCGAAAACCGAGAAGTCACCGCAGGAGTGGCGCCGCCCCTGCACCACTGCTGCCCCGAGGCCTGGCCTTGGTGGCCTTGTGGGAAATCCGGCCCTGGTGACACCATCTATCACTATAAATTTTAGCTGTGACACCGTGTGTCCCCGCTCAACAAAATGTCTGGCCAGAGGAAGTTTAACTAATTTGTTCTGAATGGAGTACTTATGACGAGCTATGCGGTCCTTAACCCCCTGTGTGGTCTCCCCCACATAAATGAGACCGCAAGGACATTTTATAATATACACCACGAAGGATGACTGGCAGGTGTAGTGATCTCTGATCAAAATATCATAACCCTTAAGTGGGTGGGAAAAACTTTTCCCTTTTTTATCATGCTGGAGCATTGGATACAACTTAAACATGGAAATGAATCAGTATTTTTAGGACCCAGAAAGGTTACCCGGGGATTTGGTATTGAAAATTGATCAGACTTTACCAACCTGTCACGTAATATATAGGAATACATATTGGCCTAAATTTATGAAGATTTTTTTTTGGATATGTTTTATAGCAGAAAGTGTATGTATGGTGTGTGGTGTGTTTTTTTTTTTTTTTTTTTTTTTTTTTTTTTTTTTTTTTCCCACACATATATTTATTTATTTTTTTTATTTTATATGTATGTGTGTGTGTATGTATGTATGTATGTATGTATGTATGTACTCACAAAAGTGAGTACACCCTTCACATTTTTAAAAAATATATATTTTCTCCTGTTAATTCGCTGTATGGTCTTGGCCACCGTGCTGCAGCTCAGTTTCAGGGTCTTGGCAACCTTATAGCCTAGACCAGTGTTTCTCAACTCAACCTCGAGGCGCCCCCAACAGGTCATGTTTTCAAGATTTCCACTCAGATGAAACGCCTGTGGTAATTACTAAGGCAGTGAAACTGATCAAATCGCTTGTGCAAAATAATGGAAATTCTGCAAACATGACCTGTTGGGGCGCCTTGAGGACTGGAGTTGAGAAACACTGGTCTAGGCCATATTTATGTAGAGCAACAATTCTTTTTTTCAGATCCTCAGAGAGTTCTTTACCATGAGTTGCCATGTTGAACTTCCAGTGACCAGTATGAGAGAGTGAGAGCGATAACACCAAATTTAACACACCTGCTCCCCATTCACACCTGAGACCTTGTAACACTAACGAGTCACATGACACCGGGGAGAGAAAATGGCTAATTGGGCCCAATTTGGACATTTTCACTTAGGGGTGTACTCACTTTTGTTGCCAGTGGTTTAGACCTTAAAGTGGATGTAAACCCGAATTTATTTATTTTTTTTTTTTTGATGTCATAATGTAGAGTATAAGATTTCCTATCATTTGATCTCAGTCTTGCCACAAAGTTAATCCAGCTCTGAGCCAATCCTCTTTTATTCAGTGAGAAAAACTTTATCAAACCCTCCCCCTTGCTGTGAGTGACAGGTGATTTACATATCTCGTGCACTAGCCTAAGACACATGCATTATTTTTTGATTCCCTCCCCCACTCCTTTCTTCATAAACTGAAGCACAGTAACACACAGTTTACTCTGCTCAGTTATCACAGGAGCGATCGATAATGAATGCTCTGTGTGTCCCATTCAGAAAAGAAAGTGGCTGGTGAATGACATACCGGCCCCTTTCTTCGCTCTCCATTCTGACAGATTCCCCCCTCATAGCCCAATGGGAGAGAAGGAAGCCGGCTGCGAGGGGACGAGGGGGGGAAGGAGGAAGACACAGCAGGGCGGATGTGGAATCACAGAGGGGGACAAGATAAGGGGGGAGGAGAACACGGAGCGCTGGATGAGGGAGACATGGGGGACAGTCGGGGATGATCGGTACAATGGAGACAGCTGTAAGCAGCGATCTCCCTGCATGGCTTTTCAGGTGAAAGGTGCGGGAGGGAGAGGAGAAGGAGATGATGAAAAGCCATGCAGGGAGATTGGTGTTCACAGTTGTCTCCATCACACCGATCATCCCCGACTGTCACTGGACATTCATGTGTGCAGATTGCAGGACTGACAGGGGGCTGTGAGAACACTCTGCTTTTACCCAGAATGTACTCTGCTTTTACCCAGAATGCACTCTGCCTCTCCTGTGCACGCTCTGGCCAAGAGGAGTGTAGAGGTGGGTGGGACTCTGCTCTCATGACTCCGCCCACCGAGCGCAGATAAGACACTCCCACTGAATCCGGCGTTTTTGGGGGCTCCAAACAGCTAAAGGGGAGACGTTTGACAGGTAAGGATACATGCAGGAGGCATGTATATCCTTATAGTTCAGCACTATGGCAGTAGTTTATAATAACATTGGGTTTACATCCACTTTAATTGGCTGTGTGTTGAGTTATTTTGAGGGGACAACAAATTTACACTGTTATACAAGCTGTACACTCACTACTTTACATTGTAGACAAGTGTCATTTCTTCAGTGTTGTCACATGAAAAGATAGAAGAAAATATTTACACAAATGTGAGGGGTGTACTTACTTTTGTGAGATACTGTATGTATGTCGCTCAAATACCACCAAAGAGCTCTATTTGTGGGGAGAAAGGACACATTTTTATTTGGGTACAGCGTTGAATTTGTGTATCAGGTTAAGTATGGCAAGTGCCAAAAAGCGGCCTGATCATAAGGGGGGCAAATCAAGAGGTTAATGTGGACGAGCCTCACTAATGTATACATTCCCTATAGAAATTAAAGTTCAGCTTAAAGAGGAACTTCATCCATTTTATATGTGTGTGTGTGTGTGTGTGTATATAGATATAGATATATATTCCTCCTACAAGCTTTAACCAGACACTGATAGAAGTCACTGCTATATACTAATGAGAAAATGTATTCAGCAGTTTATATTTACTAAAATAATTACATTTCCATGTTCTGTGGGAGAGCAGATATATAGTGACTGGAGGCTCCTGGGCTCAGTAATGCCGCGTACACACGAGCGGACTTTATGGCAGACTTTGTCTGGCGGACTTTTCGCTGGACTTTACGACTGACTTTCCGAATGAACGGACTTGCCTACACACAATCAACCAAAGTCTGTCGAATTCGTACATGATGACGCACACTGGACTAAAACAAGGAAGTTCATAGCCAATAGCTGCCCTAGCGTGGCTTTTTGTCCGTCGAACTAGCATACAGACGAGCGGACTTTTCGACCGGACTCGAGTCCGTTGGATAGATTTGAAACATGTTTCAAATCTAAGTCCGTCCAACTTTTGAGAAAACAAAGTCCGCTGGAGCCCACACACGATCGAATTGTCCGACGAAATCCCGTCTGCCGTAAAGTCCGCTCGTGTGTACGCGGCATAACACTTTAACCAAAAAAAGTAACCAATCCGGACACTTGTTGGGACTACAATGGAAATTCCTTTTGACTTTTTTAATAAATAAAAAAAAAAAAAATTCTGACTCTTGTAGCTAACATTTTATTACTTTTTTTTTTTTTTTTTTTCTGCTTGTAGACCAACCACCATCATACTGTGGCAGGTCCGCTCGTTCCTGCAAATCACTGCATGGCGGGGGAGACCATGAGCATGGACGTCATGTCCGCCGGCCACCCGCGATGCCAGAACCGGGATCTGTCGGGAATAGAGTGATAGTCGGTTCCTAGTGATTGGGAACAGCGATCTCTCCCTCTCCCTCTCCCTTCCCTGCCAGTGTCAGTTGTACTGTAATCGGTGCATTTTTATAGCACTAATCACTATATATTATATTGTAATGAAATGGGTTTAAGTGTTGGCTGCATGAGTCAGATGTATTACTTTAATAAAAAAAAACAATTCACTTCCTTTGTAGCCCTATGCAAATACATATGTATACAGTAGTGTATGTTGATTTGTTTATAAAGAGATTTTAGGTGTCTAACTATCTAATTTTATTAACAAAAAACTGAGGAGAATGAGCTGCTACACTTATTTGGGAATACTTGGGGGTCCCTGGTTGTTCTGCCTACTAGCTAAAAACTTTAATGTTTTGTTAATCAGTTTTTTTATATTTTTCCATCAATTTCAAGAGCATGGTTTATTTGTGTATACTGATGAGTGGTGATAACGGGTATCTTCTACATTAGGTAGGTGGGGGGGGGGGGCGGCATAGATCTCAGACCCTGACCTGCTCTCGCAATGTCTTGTATATGGTGGAACATAGTTACATAGTAGGTGAGGTTGAAAAAAGACACAAGTCCATCAAGTCCAACCTATGTGTGTGATTACATGTCAGTATTACATTGTATATCCCTGTATATTGCGGTCATTCAGGTGATTATCTAATAGTTTCTTGAAGCTATCAATGCTCCCCGCTGAGACCACCGCCTGTGGAAGGGAATTCCACATCCTTACCGCTCTTACAGTAAAGAACCCTCTACGTAGTTTAAGGTTAAACCTCTTTTCTCCTAATTGTAATGAGTGGCCACGAGTCTTATTAAACTCTCTTCTGCGAAAAAGTTTTATCCCTATTGTGGGGTCACCAGTACAGTATTTGTAAATTGAAATCATATCCCCTCTCAAGCGTCTCTTCTCCAGAGAGAATAAGTTCAGTGCTTGCAACCTTTCCTCATAACTAAGATCCTCCAGACCCTTTATTAGCTTTGTTGCCCTTCTTTGTACTCGCTCCATTTCCAGTACGTCCCTCCTGAGGACTGGTGCCCAGAACTGGACAGCATACTCCAGGTGCGGCCGGACCAGAGTCTTGTAGAGCGGGAGAATTATCGTTTTATCTCTGCAGTTGATCCCCCTTTTAATGCATGCCAATATTCTGATTGCTTTATTAGCAGCAGCTTGGCATTGCATGCCATTGCTGAGCCTATCATCCACTAGGACCCCCAGGTCCTTTTCCATCCTAGATTCCCCCAGAGGTTCTCCCCCCAGTGTATAGATTGCATTCATATTTTTGCCACCCAAATGCATTATTTTACATTTTTCTACATTGAACCTCATTTGCCATGTAGTCGCCCACCCCATCAATTTGTTCAGATCTTTTTGCAAGGTTTCCACATCCTGCAGAGAAGTTATTGCCCTGCTTAGCTTAGTATCGTCTGCAAATACAGAGATTGAACTGTTTATCCCATCCTCCAGGTCGTTTATGAACAAATTAAATAGGATTGGTCCCAGCACAGAACCCTGGGGAACCCCACTACCCACCCCTGACCATTCTGAGTACTCCCCATTTATCACCACCCTCTGAACACGCCCTTGTAGCCAGTTTTCAATCCATGTACTCACCCTATGGTCCATGCCAACGCACCTTATTTTGTACAGTAAACGTTTATGGGGAACTGTGTAAAATGCTTTTGCAAAATCCAGATACACCACGTCTACGGGCCTTCCTTTATCTAGATGGCAACTCACCTCCTCATAGAAGGTTAGTAGATTGGTTTGGCAAGAACGATTCTTCATGAATCCATGCTGATTACTGCTAATGAAATCATTCTTATTACTAAAATCTTGTATATAGTCCCTTATCATCCCCTCCAAGAGTTTACATACTATTGATGTTAGGCTAACTGGTCTGTAATTCCCAGGGATGTTTTTTGGGCCCTTTTTAAATATTGGTGCTACATTGGCTTTTCTCCAATCAGCTGGTACCATTCCAGTCAATAGACTGTCTGTAAATATTAGGAACAACGGTCTGGCAATCACCTGACTGAGTTCCCTAAGTACCCTCGGATGCAAGCCATCTGGTCCCGGTGATTTATTAACGTTAAGTTTCTCAAGTCTAATTTTAATTCCGTCCTCTGTTAACCATGTAGGTGCTTCCTGTGATGTGTCATGAGGGTAAACACTGCAGTTTTGGTTACTGAAGCCCCCCGATTCACTTGTGAAGACTGAGGAGAAGAATAAATTCAATACCTTTGCCATCTCCCCATCCTTTGTAACCAGATGTCCTTCCTCATTCTTTATGGGGCCAATATGGTCTGTCCTCCCTTTTTTACTGTTTACATACTTAAAGAATTTCTTGGGATTTTTTTTGCTCTCCTCCGCTATGTGTCTTTCATGTTCTATCTTAGCCATCCTAATTGCACCCTTACATTTCTTATTGCATTCTTTATAAATTCTGAATGCTGAGGATGATCCCTCAACCTTGTATTTTTTGAAGGCCTTCTCCTTTGCTTTTATATGCATTTTTACATTGGAGTTAAGCCATCCAGGATGTTTGTTCGCTCTTTTAAATTTATTACCCAATGGGATACATTGGCTAATGCCCTTATTTAATATGCTCTTAAAGCAAACCCATCTCTCCTCCGTATGCTTTGTTCCTAATATTTTATCCCAATTTATGCCTTTTAGCAAGGTTTGTAGTTTAGGGAAGTTGGCTCTTTTGAAATTCAGTGTCTGTGTTCCCTTCATGTTTCTTATTTGTGTGACTTATACTGAAACTAATTGACCTGTGATCGCTGTTACCTAAATTGCCCCGTATTACCACATCTGTTATCAGGTCTGTATTGTTGGTAATCAGTAGATCTAGTAATGTTTTATTTCTAGTTGGTGCGTCTACCATCTGACCCATAAAATTGTCCTGCAAGACACTAAGGAACTGGCGAGCCTTAAATGAATGCGCGGTTCCCTCCGCCCAGTCTATGTCTGGATAATTAAAATCCCCCATTATGATAACACTTCCCATCCTTGCTGCTAATCCAATTTGTGATAGGAGATCCGTCTCCACTTCCTCCCTCAGGTTTGGGGGCCTATAGCATACTCCCAGTATCATTTTCCCCTTAGCTTCATCCCTTTGGAGCTCTACCCATAAAGATTCCACCTCCTCCCTAGCCCCCTCAGTGATGTCATCTCTCACACTCACTTGTACATTATTCTTGATATATAGGCATACCCCTCCCCCTTTTTTACCTTCTCTATCCTTGCGGTATAGGGTATACCCTTGAATGTTTGCCAGCCAATCATGAGAGCTGTTGAACCAGGTCTCTGAAATTCCCACAAAATCCAAATCCTCCTTGTACAACAGTATCTCTAGTTCACCCATCTTGTCCGCCATGCTCCTGGCATTGGTGAACATGCCACATAGTTTAGACCGGTCGCATATTGTCCTCGTATTGGGTGTTTCAAGATTGCAACTAGGACTTGCTACTATACTCACCTTGTGTTTTTGTGCTTTGGTTAACCTACCACTAATGCCCCCAATACTACCCTCTGGAATATCTTCCGCGCTGGCTATCACTGTCTCTGGACCCCCCCCATCCCCCCCCCCCCATCGCCTAGTTTAAAAACCCCTCTAACTTTTTGGCCATCTTCATTCCCAGCAGATCTGCACCCTCATTTAGGTGCAGTCCGTCCCTTCTATAGTACCGGTTACCGACTGAGAAGTCGGCCCAGTCCTCCAGGAACCCAAACCCCTCCTTACTACACCAGCTCTTCAGCCACTTGTTTACTTCCCTAATCTCCCTCTGCCTTTCTGGTGTGGCTCGATGTACTGGTAGTATTCCTGAGAACACTACCTTGGAGGTCCTTTTCCTCAATTTAGCTCCTAAATCCCTAAAATCGTTCTTTAGGACACTCCATCTGCCTCTGACTTTGTCATTGGTGCCAACGTGCACCATGACAGCCGGGTCTTCCCCAGCCCCTCCCAGTAATCTGTCCACAAGATCCGTGATGTGCCGAACCCGAGCGCCCGGTAGACAACATACTGTTCGGCGCTTCAGGTCTTGGTTACAGATTGCCCTCTCTGTCCTTCTAAGAATTGAGTCCCCTACCACCAGAATCTGTCTTTCCTTTCCCTTTGCTGCCCCCCCACTCTCACTGGAGGAGTTCTTCCCCTGGCAGCTAGGAGAGTCCCTCATCTCCAGCAGTGCTGGTCCCTGACTGGTTTCACCAATGTCACTCAATGGAGCGTACTTATTGGGATGCTCCAGTCCTGGATCGGCCTCTCTGGCACTTTCCCCTCTACCCCTCCTGACTGTCACCCATCTACTCTTTGCTAGTGCCTGCACCTCTTTGTCTCCACCCGCCTCTGTGCTGGCCCCTGCCAGCACCTGCCGTGTACGTTCCTGGCTCACCTTTAGTATGGAGGGACTTCTCAGTGCTGACAGTTGCTTCCCTAGATTCAGAACCTGGGCTTCCAGGGAAACAATGTGCTTACATTTTGCACAGCAGTATTCGCCCTCGATCGGATGATCAAGGAACGCATACATGCGGCAAGATGTACAAAGAGTCGCCTCTCCACACCCGCCGGGCATCGTACCTATTAAATTTAGTGAGGATTTGGGGATTTTACCCTGTCCAAATTACCTAACAGCTAGCTTCCTGGCACTAATACTCAAGACAATACACAGGTACACAACAAGACAATACATAGGTACACAATACACAGTACTAACGGTCCACACACACTACTCAGACAACACTCAGATACTCACACTACACAGGTACTATGACCCCTGTTATAACCTCCTGTTTTAAACTCTTGTGTTTAACTCCCACTTAATCCAGCTCCACTTACACCAAGCTCCACTGCTTCAACTGAGCACGCTCAGACTGAGCCCTACAACCAGTTAAATAGTCACCTGTGAGCAATTAACCACACCCCTTAATTGATGGACTGATGAAACCAGGAAAAAAAAAAAAGAGCTATTTAAAAAGTGACAGCAAAAGTCAAAGGAAAAGCCCCCAAAAAGCACCCCAGCAGAACATTATCAGGCAGCATATAGTGCTGGGCTGTACTTGTATTAATGGACAGTGTGGGCCGTCTGCTGCAACTACAGCGGTTTACTGTTTGTAAAGACTCTTTTGAAATTTTAGTATTTCTGTATAAATATGACCTGAAATGTGAGTCCCAAAATCTGATAACCCAATTAAACAATGGAGACAAAATGCTTTTTCACTTACTGTATTGAAGAAAATAATCCATCCAGGTACTTTACATGGAGGTTTTGGTTTCAGTAACTGGTGTGCCCTTAAAGCGGATCTTCACACAATTTCAACTTTAGCTCAGTAGTTTTTAAATGGAGCATAGAGTGCTCAATGGACTTTTTTTTTTTTTTTTTGTGTGGCCCGGTCTGTTTTCGCTGCATAATGTCTCTGCGGCTGTGGGCGGGGATTTTGCGGGTATGATCATCATTTCCTGTCCTCGCCGCACTGTCTCCTGGGATCTCGTGTCATTGCTCCCAGGAGTCAGTGCAGAGGGCCGCGGGAACTTCCTAAGACGCCACCCGTTGTGATGGCAACCAAGATGTTTACGCTGCTCCGTGCCATTACGACTGAGCATGCGCGGGAACCAGCAAGGAATGCTGGTACATCTACAATACTTCAACCAGGAAGTGATTGCTTGTGGGCTTCAAATGCCCACAAACCAGATGAAAACGGCAGTAAACATT
Source organism: Aquarana catesbeiana (assembly GCA_037953035.1). Taxonomy (NCBI): domain Eukaryota; kingdom Metazoa; phylum Chordata; class Amphibia; order Anura; family Ranidae; genus Aquarana; species Aquarana catesbeiana. Next base: position 40,761 of record JBBHAA010002858.1, on the reverse strand, counting down.
TTATATAAGTTACAATTTGAAAGAAAAACGGACATCTAGGGAGCAAAAGAGCGCAAAAAGTGAGTGTGACATTTGAAAGATGGGAATTTTTAAGTGTAGAAAAAAAAAAAAAAAATTGCGAGTGCACATCCGCTTTAAGAGCAAGACCTGCAATTAAATGTTTCCAGCAGTTTATCAGTTCTGCACATCAGCTGGAAGAAGTTTTGCCCCTTCCTCCTTTTACAGTACACTTTCAGCCAGGATGTCTCCTCACATGATCTGAACACTTCAGTGCCTTCAACAACATTGGAATTGGAATTCAAACCAAAAAAACACCTTGGCACCCCAGATGTTTTGGAACTACATTTCCCATGATGCTCAACTACACTGCAGAGTACATGAGCATCATGGGAAATGTAGTTCCAAAACATCTGGGATGCCAAGGTTCGCCATCAGTTATAGACAGATACTTTGACACTTTCCTGCAAACATGATACCAGGCCCAGACTGGTCATGGGGCACACCGGGCTCGAGACCACATATCCCGGCAAGAGTGGCATGTTGGTGACCGGGCCATGTGACAGGCTGTGGTCACCAAACTCCTCCCGCTGTGTGGCCAAGACTGTGTCTCCCCTCCCACCCCATCGGTGGTGTTGTCCTGTTGGGGGGGGGGGGGGCTGGGGCAGCACGGGAGGAGCTGGAGAGTGGGAGTCTTTTCATGTTGACAAGCAGGTGGGTCACCCACTTGTTTATGTGAACCGGGTCTGCTGGGGGAGACCTAGGGACATTCCTCTGCTGTGCGGGGGGGGGTCACTGTGGTGTAGGGATTACAATGTAATCATTGCAGTGCAGCCCCCTCTAGGTCAGTACCTTTTTTGCGTTGCAGTGCAGGGGATTGGCTCCATGGGTGTACAGTCATCAGACCCCCCGGAGGAATTGGCTGCTCTTTCCGGAATACGCAGGCCTGTTCATCCCAGTCTGGGACCGCATGAGACTGTCACCACCATGTTTCATTTAGCCTTCTGACTTATCCATGAGGTCTTTAGCAAACAGTAGGTGGACAAACTTGTGGCTTTGACAATGACAGGTCTACCATACCACCATTGTGGTTCAGTATTCTGATTAATAGTAGAGGTCAACCGATATATCGGCGATATTTGGCATTTTTGATTAAAAAAAAGGCCGATTTATAACTTCAGTGCGACTTGCAAATGACTTCTGTAATAGAAGTCAATGCAAGTTGCCTGAAGTCTTCCCTGGAGCGACTTTGTTTCTCCTCTCTGGGCAGCCTGCCAAGTCTGAGAGAAAAGAACCAAAAAGAGATACAATGTTTATACTTATCAATGGACTGAACTCTGTGTGTAGAAGTTCTCAGTTTAACCATTTTTAAAGACTAAATCTTTTCTGACACTTGTTGCTTACAAGTAAAAATCCTGTATTTTCTGCTAGAAAATCGCTTGGAACCCCCAAAAATTTTATATATATTTTTAGCAGAGACCCTGGGGAATAAAATGGTGCTTGTTGCAATATTTTATGTCACATGGTCGCAGCGGTCTTTTAAACACAATTTGTTTGGAAAAAATACACTAATGAATTTAAAAAAAAAACTAAAACAGTAAAGTTAGCTTTATTTTTATTTTTTCGTCAAAGTTTTGATTACCTGTTTTTGTGTATTTAATATTTAAGATATAGTTTTTTGGGGTGGGGTGTTTTTTTTTTTTTTTTTTTTTTTTTTTTTTTTGCTTTGGAGTGGCGGTGGAATAAACCACCTGTCAGGTTTTTATGGTCTCAGAAGGTGAATCTCTTAAACAATTAGGCTTCATGTACACTAGCAGATTTTATACTCCATGAAAGCCTGTGTCCATGCACACATGGGCTTTTACAAGAGTTTAGAAGCTGCTGCAGCTAGGTGAGGTTCAACCTTCCTTTCCTGAACGCAGAAGAATGATGTTCAGGATAGGAATGTTTGACTGGCCACAAAATGCAGCAAAATCGTGGTGCGATCTTTGCCACATTTTCCCGCAGTCAACCTAGTCTGTGTGTACATGAGCCCTGAGTCCTGTTTACTGTTATCACAAAAAGTGCAAGTAGAAGAAAATCCCAAATTTTGTCCCCAAAACAGGAATAGTGGGGCTATCTTCCAATGGGGGACACTAGCTTGAGTGACAACCAGGGAACCCCCCACTCACTACTTGGGTTACCTATGAGACAGGAAGTAATTTTTTTTTTCATTTTTCCAATGGGACATTTTTGCCAGTCTCCTATTTTCCAAAATGGCAACCTGAGAGATGACTGGTTCCTTCCCCTACAGGAAACCCAATAACAGTAAAAACGCCACCTCCTCAGTTTAGACTGTTTCCTACCACCCAGAGGCAACAGTTTGTTTTATCCTGACTGTGACAATTGGGTCAGTGGTCCCTCTCTGGATGTATATCTGATGGGCATTAGGGGTGCTGAAATTAATCGTTGCATCGATGCATCGCGATTCGGGTGTCCCCGATGCGGCATCGATGCATAAAACCCCGAAAATCGATGTTTGGTGACGTCATTAGTAGCCCCGCCCCTCCCGGGAAAGCGCTCGAGAATTTTTTAACCGTCTTTATTTTAATAAATATATTACAAAGGATGGTGTGCCCCCGCTGTATGTGCTTTTTTAAAAAACAATGTCACTTCATACCGAACTTCGCCGGTATACGATCATGTGACTCCCGGCCCGCCCCGCCCCTCTCCGCTCTTTTCTTCGCTCTCCGCTTCCGTCTCCTGACTAAGGGATTTCTCAGTCCCGCCCGCCTTCCTTCTGATACGATAACTATAGTCAACGGGCGGGACTGAGAATTCCCCGCTGTCGTCAGGACTCAGGAGACACGTGAGCGGAGAGGGAAGAGGAGAGCGGAGAGGGGCGGGATGGCCGGGAGTCACATGATCGTATACCGGCGAAATTTGGTATGAAGTGACATCGTTTTTTAAAAGCACATACAGCGGGGGCACACCATCCTTTGTAATATATTTATTAAAAGAAAGTAATTGGGGGGGGGGGGGGTCAGTGATGGCTGCGTTTTGGCACAGGTGGCTGCGTTTTGGCACAGGTGGCTGCGTTTTGGCACAGGTGGCTGCGTTTTGGCACAGGTGGCTGGGTTTGGGCGGCACAGGTGGCTGGGTTTGGGCGGCACAGGTGGCTGGGTTTGACGGGGGAGGTTCAGTATTTTCCAGTTTGTTTGCACCCCCCAAAAAAATTTTGAGCACCAGCCGCCACTGGTCAGCACAGAGACAGTACAGGGAACTTCACAGGGTTGTTTGTCATCTGTGGATTCTTTCCCTTTTGACCTCCCAGCAGCAGTGTGTGTGTGAATGCCTGTAACCTGTAGAGCACCGGATTACTGCACTTTTTAGGGAGTGAGGTTATTTTTAATTCAAAGCGGAGTTCCAGTCAATTTTTTGTTTATTAGAAGTCAGCAGCTACAAAAAAAGTGCATGTTCTGACTTTTAATAAAAAGACACTCACCTGTCCCACAATCCAGCGACGTGGCCACCCAAACCCTCCCTTCTCTCCCCCGCCTGTCCACAGTGCTGGTAATACTACTGTGGGCATCCGGCTGTGACAGCTTGCAGCTTCACAGCCGGGTGCGCATGTCTCACTGCGCTGTCCTGCATAGCCGGGCAATCTTTTGGGAACTGTGATGTGTCCCAGAAGATTGCAGGGTGGAAGGGCCACCTAGGCGGCCCAAGCGGAAGTGGGAGCTCGTCGGTAATCGTGATGCATCGCGGAATCGAATCGAATCGTTGACCAGATAATCGTAATCGAATCGTGAGACCAGTGAAGATGCGCAGCCCTAATGGGCATGCCTGGCTTTGGCTTTTCTGAGTATTTCCGTGAGCCCTTTCTGTTTTCCAGGATCTTGACTCCTAAATCTTGTAGGGGGTGAACTCCTCAAGACCCCCTGACTGGTGAGACCTGAGTTCCTACTCCCTCTCTGGGCCTTCAGTTGGGGGGGGGGGCTGTAGTATCTTGATGGTGCAGGGCAGCCTGGAGCTATGATAAATCTGGATGAAAGGGATGCCATTGTTAAGGAGTCTGTCTTTTAGGCTCCATTCACACTTGTACAACTTTGTAACTTTGGATGGCTTTGACCAATGATAATGGACAACTGTTGCATGCAAAACATTCAAGTGCAACGTTTGAGGGTTAACATTGAAGTCTATGGTCCTCAAGTCGTATGAAAGTCAGGCCAAAGTTGTGAATGAACTACTCCTGAAGTTGCTTGGATATGAACGGTACTCATTGGAAAACATGGGTGTGACCTATGTGAATTTGATGTCCGCCGACGTCATTGGCACATGTGCACAGAAGCAATGGCACTATTTTTTTTTTTACATCTGTGGGCTGTTTTTTAAGGCTGGGTTCACATATGAGCATGCAGCAGCTCAGAGTCCGGTGTGTCCTCGTTCACCATTTTTAGGTCCGATTTCAGCCTGAATTTTGGTCTGAAATGAACCAAAAGACGCACAGTGTTCCTGCGCAATTTGCACCGGAGCCCCTGCGGAGATATGTGAACCGGCTCCATAGAGAGCTAGTCACAAGAGACACTTTTGTTAATAATAATTTTTATGTATTGGATGAGTATTGGAAGCGAGATGTGACTAGTTTCTCAAAGAGACACTTTGTTTCTATTTATTGGATACATGTTAACACATTGTATTTTATTTTTTTCCAGTAGAGCTATTGTGGCTGAGCGCTCTATTCTGAAGGAAAAAGCCTTTTGTATACCATCTGGTTCTACATGTTGTCTGCTTTCAGAATATTTGTGATGTGAGCGGGTAGAAGGTACAAAGCTCCCTGGGATAAGCAGTCTCTCTCGGACACAGATACCAAATCCAAGAAGGTAGTAATTGTGCAGTATTTGTGATATTCACAATCTATATACAGGGGCTGCACAGTGCCTCAGGAAACAAAACAAAAATCTAGCCATGTCTCGGCACTCAATATACAAACATACAGGTCCTAACAGGCTGAGCAGGCCTACAGCTTGTCCGCTTCCACATATACAGCTTGTTAGCTTTTACCAACCTCTTTAGCTCTCAGACAGGACTTGTCTGATTCCCAGGCTGAGAGCACTGACTGTCTGTCTCGGGTGAGTATAATCTGGTATTGGCCTGGGGGAGAGGACCAAGATCCAAACCGTACCATGGATTAGAGATCGCTGAACGTATGAGAGGAGCCTGGGAGAAACCCCGAACAGGACTTTTCCCGACTCTCTGGGACGCTCTACTATGATATTTTTAGGCCTAAGGCTCCATTCACACTAGCGTGTTTTTTGATGCATTTTGCAGAAATGCACGGGAATTTTTTAACATGGGTTCCTATGGAACATGTTCACATCAATGCCTTTTTGTTTCTCTGCATTTTTGGAAAGGGTCGGGGACTTTTTTTCATGCAAAAAGCAGCGTTTTGCATGTAATGGATTTCAATGGACAAGCATCAAAAACGCAAGTGCACCGTTTTTGCACCGTTTTTGCACCGTTTTTGCCTTTTTTTTTTTTTTTTTTTTTTTTAAGACTGTAAAAAAATGAAAAAAAAAAAAACGCAAAACGCGGCAAAAACGCTGCTCAAAAACGTGGCAAGCATGAAAAAAAAACCTCCAAAAACGCTCAAAAGCAACATGCATAGATGTGAATCGAGCCTTAGGCTCGGTTCACATTAGTGCATTGTGCAAATCACATGTGATGTCTGTTCGATGCGGATTCAGCCGTGGCTAAATTTGGACTAAAGTCCAGCAGGACCCTTTTCTTTTGGTCCACACCAGAATCGGACCGCATGGTGTGAACACCCATGTGATCCAATTCATGTCCAAATTGACAGTTTGCACTTTCATATGCGAACCGCTCTGGGGGTATTATTAACTTGTATTGACACTCCCAGTGGTTTGCATATGGCAGTGTGAACTTCCTGTGAGTTGGGTGCAATCTGGGAACCCCCAGTGGATTTGCAGGGTTCTTGCATTGCACCAATGTGAACCATACTCAAAATGTGTGTTCGAGACCTTGCTCTCCTCCACCTTCCATTTGAGGATGCCCCACAGATGCTCAATAGGGTTTAGGTCTGGAGACATGCTTGGCCAGTCCATCACCTTTACCCTCAGCTTCTTTAGGAAGGCAGTGGTTGTCTTTGAGGTGTTTATCATGTTGGAATACTGCCCTGCGGCCCAGTCTCCGAAGGGAGGAGATCATGCTTTGCTTCAGTATGTCACAGTACATGTTGGCATATATGGTTACCTCAATGATCTGTAGCTCCCCAGGGCCGGCAGCACTCATGCAGCCCCAGACCATGACACTCCCAACACCATGCTTGACTGTAGGCAAGACACACTTGTCTTTGTACTCCTCACCTGGTTGCCGCCACACACATTTGACACCATCTGAACCAAATAAGTTTATCTTGGTCTCATCAGACCACAGGACATGGTTCCAGTAATCCATGTCCTTAGTCTGTTTGTCTTCAGCAAACTGGTTGTGGGCTTTCTTGTGCATCATCTTTAGAAGAGGCTTCCTTCTGGGATGACAGCCATGCAGACCAATTTGATGCAGTGTGCGGCGTATGGTCTGAGAACTGACAAGCTGACCCCCCCCCCCCCTTCCACCCATGCTGGCAGCACTCATACGTCTATTTCCCAAAGACAACCTCTGGATATGACGCTGAGCACGTGCACTCAACTCCTTTGGTCGACCATGGTGAGGTCTATTCTGAGTGGAACCTGTCCTGTCTTGGCCACTGTGCTGCAGCTCAGTTTCAGGGTCTTGGCAATCTTCCTATAACCTAGGCCAGGGATGGCGAACCTTGGCACAGCAGATGCTTTGGAACTACATTTCCCATGATGCTCCACTACACTGCAGAGTGCATGGGCATCATGGGAAATGTAGTTCAAAAACATCTGGGGTGCCAAAGTCCACCGTCACTGGCCTAGGCCATCTTTATGTAGAGCAGCGATTCTTTTTTTCAGATCCTCATAGTTCTTTGCCATGAGGTGCCATGTTGAACTTCCAGGGACCAGTATTAGAGAGTGAGAGCGATAACACCAAGTTTAACACTCCTGCTCCCAATTCACACCTGAGACCTTGTAATACTAACAAGTCACATGACACCGGGGAGGGAAAAATGTACAAAAATGTGAGGGGTGTACTCACTTTTGTGAGATACTGTATATTTAAAGGGTGCACTAGTGCTTACATGGAGGGAGGAAGGCGGCCAAGATCACAAGCCTGGATGAGTGTGTGGTGTTTTTTTTTTTTCTTAGTTGACGCTACTGAGCTCTGTTTACAGGCTTTATTAAAACAAAGCAGGAAGGTAGAAGCTTGAAAAAGTGAAAGCAAGCCTAAAGCTCCACCTCCTAAACCAGAAACAGAATATTACTTCATATGTAACATTTCAGGTTTCCTTGAATCGCATTTTTTTTTTTTTTTAGTCCTGATCATCAATACATAAGATATAGATGGAATCTTTTTTTTTTTTTTTTTTTTTCTTGTTAACAGTACTTTCTGCTATTCAAGATGGGTTGTAGTTCAATATTGTTCCAATAGGGGGAATGTCAGTGTGTTAAAGAGAACCTGTCATTACAGCCGGCACAGCAGTTGCTCCATTCAGGAAGGATAGTAGACTGTCTGTTCAGTAGTATGGGGCTGGCGACAGCCGAGACACAGGCTTGATTCCAGGTCAAAATGCTGCCCTATGCTACACCAGGAGGTGGAGGGGTGTGTGTGTGTGTGTAAAACCCCCCCCCCCCATATTTACACTTTTGTCTATAGAAGAAGTCTATAATCCTGTATTGATCTAATTTTATCCTAATAGATTTCTTAGGGAAATCATAGCTGATTTGTTTGTTTTTAACAGTTTTTGTGTTTTAATTGCAATGTATTTTTGTTTATTGTATGTAATAAAAAGCTTCTAGTTTGATTTACATGTGTGGTGTTTTTGTATAACTAGGGCTAGCTATACCATGACTTGAATGAATGAGAACCTTCACACATCCCACTGTGGTCCTTGTGCCAATAGGTAAAGATCTCTAATTCCATAACTTGAATGTTGAATATTTGGTTTTCAATGCAGCTGTTACAAAAACCTCGGCTAGAACATTACAACACTTACCTCTCCTATGGTGAGGACTGTGCCTGGACCCCACCAGCTGCTCTCCTCACTTCCATACACAACCTGAGGCAGAGACAATGATTGGCTGGTGGCACTAGAACAAAGACTGCATCAGCTGACGGGTCAACATTTCAGCCCTGTAACAGGATTATTTTTATTTTTTGTAACCAACATTAGAATTAAAGTGGAACTCCGGTGTTACCATAACTACACCCATTAAACTTTTATTTTTTAATAAAAATCAATGTATGGATAACTTATTTCTAAGTGGCTATTGACCGGTCTGGTGACAATATATTTCCTTTGCCTCAAATGGTAGGGGCTCGCATAACCCCTTATTAGGTTATATTTGTTGCTTCCGATGGGAAGGTTTCCTTTAACTTCCTGTCTTGGAGAGATAACAGGAAATTCAAGGAAATCTCCCCAAAGTGAAAAGTATTCTCATCTTATTGGGTTGTCACCAGAACATTTCCCCCACCTCTTGTTCTGGTGACAGATTTATCTTCCATTTCTGTCTCGGTGATGGTGGTCACCAGGTCAAATCTCCCCAGCGGTGACACAGCTAATAATAAAATTCTGACAGGGGACCGAACCTTTCCACACTCCAAAGCTAAGAGGGGGGAAAAAAAGAATTTTAAATAGTTTATTAGTTGATTTTTAGGGCTACTGTTAGTGCAGCCAGGAGAATCCCAAACTAAAAGGAGACATACAGGATTTTGCACAACAAGAAATATATAAGAGTTAAAAATATTTACTTTTTTCAGTATGGCTTGACTTCCTATAGTTATTCAGCAAAATAATTACAGCACATTATCCAGAGTGGTGTGACATAACAAAACCAAAGTTCACACAGGTGGCAGTCTGTACCTCCCCTCCAGAGGGCAGCAGAGCACAGCTTCCAGGAGGCAACACTGCCACCTCCTGAATGCCTCAGCTTTTTTTTCTGGGGTAAACGGCTATTTTGCATGCAAACATCTGCAACTGCGAGTCAAGAATTCGGCTTGCCACTCTGGTGTGATCCCATTGCCTTCAATGGGCGAGTTTGAGAAACGCTGCCACCTGTCAAGCATGGCAAGTTGGTGAGTTAAATTTCCTGTGCCTGCTGCATGTGAATGACCCCCTCTGTCTGCTTTGTTAGGCTTTGTGTACTCGGATGGAGAGGCTGGTTGGTGGTTAAAACAGGGCCATACCACCTGTGTGAACAAGGCTTTAGGAATACAGCCCCGTTATAGATAAAACAACGTTTATGTCTAGAACATGATACATTCTTGTAAAAAAAATAATGAAATAAAAAAAAAAAAAACACAATTCATAGTCAACGCAATTTAAAAATATATGTTATTACTTTAAGTTTCTCTTAAACATCTGAGTGTTGCAGTCACCATACACAGGCTGATGCTCCTAGATGAAGCTTCCACATTGCACTCCATATTGGGCTTCCTTAACCAGCAGTAATGAGCACCACTGACAGTCCACAGTGCTTGTTATCACACAAACTTCCAACTGTTCAGAATGTGTCCCTTTTCTGTGTAGAACTTCCCCATCCAGTATTTCACAGCAATCACATATACTGTAGACTAGCGATAATCAGCAGTCATTAGAGCACTCTGAAGTAGATATTAAAATATTTTCATGAAAAACTAAATCCCCAAGCGTAAAAAGTGAATATCTGCTTTGAATTTCTGAAAAAATAGCAGGTAACTTCCTGCACCTTGACCTATATATCTGCAATGTGGGATCATCTAAGGCACTGCTGTCAATGACCACTAGTCTCATGAGAATTGGAGTGAGATTTTGTGATGTCACAATTCTGCTGCCCATTGTTCTCCTTGCTGGAGAGGAAACTGTACCTTAGGATCTGCAATGGAGGGATCTCCCTGCTTCTGTTTCATCCAGTCTGTGATCTATGCTTCATCTGCTTCTTCATCATCATTACCCCACCAGTCATCAGATGTCTAGTCAGTGGGGGCAGCTCAGACATGGGAAGCAAAACCCTGCTCCTACCAAGATGGCCACCTCCACACAGAGATCCATTGCAGAACAAGGAATGGCAAGTCAGTAATGCAGAAATACTGTGCTGCTGGGAGACTACAGGTAATACTGATAACTAGTCCTTTGTCCTCTGCTTGCTCTTTTTTTGGGCACAGCTTCTACCGTACCTTGATTACAGCATTCTCTGTACTGGGGAAACTTGTATAAAAGTAAATGGGAAGATGCCAGACCATAAGCCTAGTTCATGTACTTGCCCTCTATCAATAAAAGAAGCCTCAGTAGGCTCAATTCACCTCATAAATTCATGAGCCACATTGTGACCCAAAGTCCTTTAATGGAATTAGAGAGGTGCACTTTACGTCCACAAATGCATATTACACATATTCCATCTAATAAGTGCTTTATTGCATTAGCCCCTGAGATTGAGCAATATTGTAACCCCGAGATGATTGGGAAACCCCATACACACATTACAGATTATGCCATCAACAGAGAAAATGCATATGGAGAGGTTTTCTATACAAAGTTTTGATATGGAAAGGTTGGGGGATGTTTGTGGTGCATTTCTTCAGCAAGTGTTGAACACTTAGTTATATTTATAAAAATGTTCAGTGCTTTTTGTCCTGTCAAACTGCATTAGTTCTTGGCAAAAATAGAATTTTATTAGGATATATTTGCTGTAGATGGAATGTTCTTCATACATACAAAACTGAATAAGGAAAACACTGCATTATGGCCACTAAATTAGCCGATAAGCATAGAAGATAAATATTTACTATGACTGTCAGCTCCATCTACTGGCCGTAATCTGGCATTTTCCTCTTCACTCTACGAAGATAAAGCTGTAAATAAAATAAGCTAATATTTGATTTTGCTCCAACAGAACAAATGTGCATGTAGCTTCACAGGATGAATAGCTCTACACCCCTATTTGCTTTTTTTTCCCCACCAAAGAAGCAAAATCTGATTAAAAGTGGGGGTTAGGGAGGATAATGCCATAGTTTTAAGGTCAAGACATACTAACATTTAATAATTTGCCATCATAATATAATTATTTTGGAAAAACAGAAGTTTGCAAACTGATAGGGTAAAAAGTGCCAAGATGTCAGATTCCAAAACTTTTATAGAAAAATCTTCCTGATACAGGAAATGAAACTGCAGACATGGTACAGGAGATGATCAGAGACTGCAGACATGGTACAGGAGATGATCAGAGACTGCAGACATAGTACAGGAGATGATCAGAGACTGCAGACATGATATAGGAGATGGTCAGAGACTGCAGACATAATACAAGAGATGATCAGAGACTGCAGACATAGTACAGGAGATGATCAGAGACTGCAGACATGATACAAGAGATGATCAGAGACTGCAGACATAGTACAGGAGATGATCAGAGACTGCAGACATAGTACAGGAGATGATCAGAGACTGCAGACATAGTACAGGAGATGATCAGAGCTATATCCAATATTGCTCTTTACTGTTTGTTTCCCTTGTGAGATGCGAGTTTGAGTTGATTCCTGCCGCTAATCTCCGCCATCATTTCCATTGCTGCAAACAATGTTGCCTTTGAGTTAACACATTCCCAGCGGTCACATCAATGGAACTCTCGTCAAACTATAAGCACAAGCATTTCTATAGTTGGATACATGCCCATGGGACTTTAATTTACTATCAACAGTAGTCTTATTTAGAATCAATAATCATAATTTGTGGTAGACCCGGGTCTTAGATGTCTGGCTGTGTATGCGTGTGTGCATATGAGTGCTTGAGGAGTATGTATTGAACCGGTGGCCACCAGTGTTTAATAAGACTTTTGTCTTATTTTTAATCATGTTTTGGAGATAGGTGTACATTTTTGCAAATTTTGGGATAATCAATAAAGATATTTAGTTATATATCAGTCTGTCCTCATTTATCAACTGCTTTTGGATTTCTTTCCCCCTTTTTCATAGGAGATGATCAGAGACTGCAGACATGATACAAGAGATGATCAGAGACTGCAGACATGATACAGGAGATGGTCAGAGACTGCAGACATGATACAGGAGATGATCAGAGACTGCAGACATGATACAAGAGATGATCAGAGACTGCAGACATGATACAGGAGATGGTCAGAGACTGCAGACATGATACAAGAGATGGTCAGAGACTGCAGACATAGTACATGAGATGGTCAGAGACTGCAGACATGATACAAGAGATGATCAGCGACTGCAGACATGATACAGGAGATGGTCAGAGACTGCAGACATGATACAGGAGATGGTCAGAGACTGCAGACATGATACAGGAGATGGTCAGAGACTGCAGACATGGTACAGGAGATGATCAGAGACTGCAGACATGATACAAGAGATGGTCAGAGACTGCAGACATGATGCAGGAGATGATCAGAGACTGCAGATATGGTACAGGAGATGATCAGAGACTGCAGACATGATACAGGAGATGGTCAGAGACTGCAGACATGATACAAGAGATGGTCAGAGATTGCAGATATGGTACAGGAGATGGTCAGAGACTGCAGATATGGTACAGGAGATGATCAGAGAATGCAGACATGATACAGGAGATGGTCAGAGACTTCAGAGATGATACAGGAGATGGTCAGAGACTGCAGACATGGTCAGAGACTGCAGATATGGTACAGGAGATGATCAGAGACTGCAGACATGATACAGGAGATGGTCAGAGACTGCAGACATGATACAAGTGATGGTCAGAGACTGCAGACATGATACAAGAGATGATCAGAGACTGCAGACATGATACAGGAGATGATCAGAGACTGCAGACATGATACAGGAGATGGTCAGAGACTGCAGACATGATACAGGAGATGGTCAGAGACTGCAGACATGATACAAGAGATGATCAGAGACTGCAGACATGATACAGGAGATGATCAGAGACTGCAGACATGATACAAGAGATGGTCAGAGACTGCAGACATGATACAGGAGATGGTCAGCAGGTATATCATTTTTATTTTAAAGAAAAATAATAATATTCTTTAGTATTGCTTTACCAAAACATTGGTAATTCTTTTTGCAGCAACTTGGATGGAAAACAGGTGAAGATCAGGAAAAAGGAAGGCATTTAAATGAGCAAAAAAAAATACCAAGTGCTTGGAAATAAGTGGATGTGACCAGAGGGGAAATATTATAGGAAAATCTCAGGAAGAATCTATTCTAGACTGCAAAATAAGAGTGCAGCCCCCCAATGTGATAGACACACAGCACAGACACTAGATAAGTGCAGCACAGGTGGGGGGGGGTCACTTCTATACACAGGCTGGTGTCTCATTTACAATTTTAGAATAGTCCTACCACCCCCCACCCCCCCCCCAGCTCATTGCTTGGGGCACACTTTCACATCACAAATCTGATGACTTGTGCAGGATGTGACAGTTCCGACCACGAGCAACTATCTAATAACCGCGACCGTGAACTAAGAGAGAAAATAACAAAATTATAACTAAATAATAAAATACAAAACCTTGGCAGGGAGCCAAGGAGCGGCGCTGAATGAGAGTGCTCCGCTCTGTCCTAATTATAATCTCTGAAAAGAGGAACTTGCTCTGGTCACTGATTGGAGAGGAGCTCTGCTAATCACTGATTGGTCGCGCAGAGTTAGATATCTTGTAGACTTTCGTGGCTCAGGTCATTCCGTTAGTTGGGTGATGGAGTTCTGTCGGTAAACTCTACCAGAGCACATCACCGAGCGAGCCATGATCTGCCCACCGACCTCTCCTGTGTGTGGGGGTGAGTGCACATTCCGGGGTACACTGTGTGATATGAGGAAGATGGGGGGACACCGATCAGTGAATGATGAAAAGGGACTCATCTCCGATCACTGGAGGGAGTATTAATCGTTTCCAATCTGAAGAGCAGACTGACCGATCTCCGGGTGTGGGGGTTGTATAGATAATCCAGAGATCGTGCTGTGTGTGGAGGTGACAGTCCTCTGCGGACTCTGTGTAAGGTGAATGCACGATGACTGATCACAACACCGACCGAGCCATGATCTGCCCACCGACCTCTCCTGTGTATGGGGGTGAGACCGATAGGCAGAGGCGACCCTCTAATGGTCCCCTAAAGTCTCGCCTTCACAGGGGCCTCACGGCCGCCTAATTCTGCCGGTGATAAAACACGGATTACGGCACCGGAGGCTCACCCTAAACCCGCTGGGACCCCACACAGCCTCGTCATGCACCGTCCGGTGGCAGCAGGTGCGGGACACCCGAGGCCTCTAGGAGGCGGCAGTGTCTGGATGACAGCACCCGGCTCAGTGCCATCTCCACAAGGCGTGCGGGCAGAATATCTATGTGGGGTCCTAAGGGAGCTGAGACTGCGCCTTCCGCCGTTCACCCGGCAGCCTATTGGAGTCAGCAATCCCCATGACTGTGAAGAGGAAGGACGGAGCTCCAAAGCAGCCTGGCTGACCCCCCCACCGCAGAGAAAGTAAGTGCCTGTGCAGCCCTCCCTCCTTCCTCCCCCCTCCTTCTTCTGCTCCCCTCCTCTCCACCTCTGTTCTTTCTGCTCCCCATCCTCTCCACCTCTGTCCTTTCTGCCCCCCCTCCTCTCCACCTCTGTCCTTTCTACCCCCCCTCCTCTCCACCTCTGTCCTTTCTGCCCCCCCTCCTCTTCACCTCTGTCCTTTCTGCCCCCCCTCCTCTTCACCTCTGTCCTTTCTGCCCCCCCCTCCTCTTCACCTCTGTCCTTTCTGCCCCCCCTCCTCTTCACCTCTGTCCTTTCTGCCCCCCCTCCTCTTCACCTCTGTCCTTTCTGCCCCCCCCTCCTCTTCACCTCTGTCCTTTCTGCCCCCCCTCCTCTTCACCTCTGTCCTTTCTGCCCCCCCTCCTCTTCACCTCTGTCCTTTCTGCCCCCCTCCTCTCCACCTCTCCCTCCTCTCCACCTCTGTTCTTTCTGCTCCCCTCCTCTCCACCTCTGTTCTTTCTGCCCCCCCTCCTCTACACCTCTGTCCTTTCTGCCCCCCTCCTCTCCACCTCTCCCTCCTCTCCACCTCTGTCCTTTCTACCCCCCCTCCTCTCCACCTCTGTCCTTTCTGCTCCCCGTCCTCTCCACCTCTGTTCTTTCTGCCCCCCCCCTCCTCTCCACCTCTGTTCTTTCTGCCCCCCCCTCCTCTCCACCTCTGTTCTTTCTGCCCCCCCCTCCTCTCCACCTCTGTTCTTTCTGCCCCCCCCTCCTCTCCACCTCTGTTCTTTCTGCCCCCCCCTCCTCTCCACCTCTGTTCTTTCTGCCCCCCCCCTCCTCTCCACCTCTGTTCTTTCTGCCCCCCCCTCCTCTCCACCTCTGTTCTTTCTGCCCCCCCCTCCTCTCCACCTCTGTTCTTTCTGCTCCCCATCCTCTCCACCTCTGTCCTTTCTGCCCCCCTCCTCTCCACCTCTGTCCTTTCTACCCCCCCTCCTCTCCACCTCTGTCCTTTCTGCCCCCCCTCCTCTTCACCTCTGTCCTTTCTGCCCCCCCCTCCTCTTCACCTCTGTCCTTTCTGCCCCCCCCTCCTCTTCACCTCTGTCCTTTCTGCCCCCCCCTCCTCTACACCTCTGTCCTTTCTGCCCCCCTCCTCTCCACCTCTCCCTCCTCTCCACCTCTGTTCTTTCTGCTCCCCTCCTCTCCACCTCTGTTCTTTCTGCTCCCCCTCCTCTCCACCTCTGTCCTTTCTACCCCCCTCCTCTCCACCTCTGTCCTTTCTGCTCCCCGTCCTCTCCACCTCTGTTCTTTCTGCCCCCCCCCTCCTCTTCACCTCTGTCCTTTCTGCCCCCCCTCCTCTTCACCTCTGTCCTTTCTGCCCCCCTCCTCTCCACCTCTCCTCCTCTCCACCTCTGTTCTTTCTGCTCCCCTCCTCTCCACGTCTGTTCTTTCTGCTCCCCCTCCTCTCCACCTCTGTCCTTTCTGCCCCCCCCTCCTCTTCACCTCTGTCCTTTCTGCCCCCCCCCCCTCCTCTTCACCTCTGTCCTTTCTGCCCCCCCTCCTCTTCACCTCTGTCCTTTCTGCCCCCCCCTCCTCTTCACCTCTGTCCTTTCTGCCCCCCCTCCTCTCCACCTCTGTTCTTTCTGAACCCCCCCTCCTCTCCACCTCTGTTCTTTCTGAACCCCCCTCCTCTCCACCTCTGTTCTTTCTGCTCCACCTCTGTCCTTTCTGCCCCCCCTCCTCTTCAACTCTGTTCTTTCTGCCCCCCCTCCTCTCCACCTCTGTTCTTTCTGAACCCCCCTCCTCTCCATCTCTGTTCTTTCTGCTCCCCGTCCTCTCCACCTCTGTTCTTTCTGCTGCCCTCCTCTCCACCTCTATTCTTTCTGCCCCCCTCCTCTCCACCTCTATTCTTTCTGCCCCCCTCCTCTCCACCTCTCTTCTTTCTGAACCCCCCCTCCTCTCCACCTCTGTTCTTTCTGAACCCCCCCTCCTCTCCACCTCTGTTCTTTCTGCTCCCCTCCTCTCCACCTCTGTTCTTTCTGCTGTATGAGTCAAGCAAGCTTAAACTGCCCACTGGCAATGGAGAGGAGATCCTAATGGCAAACTTGAAAAGAAGTCCTAGGGGTGCCTCACCGGAGTACTTTCTCCATGTAAATGTTTTAAAAACATCCTTGAGCATGCCCTCCATCTGGGGCAGTAGATGAGGGTGATACAGCCCGTAAACGTTGCACAGTTGTAATCCGGAATGAATTGTGACTTGATATCCGCCTGTCGGGAGGAGACCTCTCCACCACTACTACTCCTCCTTCCTCCCCCCTCCTTCTTCTGCTCCCCTCCTCTCCACCTCTGTTCTTTCTGCTCCCTGTCCTCTCCACCTCTGTCCTTTCTGCCCCCCCTCCTCTCCACCTCTGTCCTTTCTGCCCCCCCCTCCTCTCCACCTCTGTCCTTTCTGCCCCTCCCCTCCTCTTCACCTCTGTCCTTTCTGCCCCTCCCCTCCTCTTCACCTCTGTCCTTTCTGCCCCTCCCTCCTCTTCACCTCTGTCCTTTCTGCCCCTCCCCTCCTCTTCACCTCTGTTCTTTCTGCCCCCTCTTCTTCACCTCTGTTCTTTCTGAACCCCCCCTCCTCTCCACCTCTGTTCCTTTCTGCCCCCCCTCCTCTCCACCTCTGTTCTTTCTGCCCCCCCTCCTCTCCACCTCTGTTCTTTCTGCCCCCCCCTCCTCTCCACCTCTGTTCTTTCTGCCCCCCCCTCCTCTCCACCTCTGTTCTTTCTGCCCCCCCCTCCTCTCCACCTCTGTTCTTTCTGCCCCCCCTCCTCTCCACCTCTGTTCTTTCTGCCCCCCCCTCCTCTCCACCTCTGTTCTTTCTGCCCCCCCCTCCTCTCCACCTCTGTTCTTTCTGCCCCCCCCCTCCTCTCCACCTCTGTTCTTTCTGCCCCCCCCTCCTCTCCACCTCTGTTCTTTCTGCCCCCCCCTCCTCTCCACCTCTCTTCTTTCTGAACCCCCCCTCTCCTCTCCACCTCTGTTCTTTCTGCCCCCCCCTCCTCTCCACCTCTCTTCTTTCTGAACCCCCCCTCTCCTCTCCACCTCTGTTCTTTCTGAACCCCCCCCTCTCCTCTCCACCTCTGTTCTTTCTGCTCCCCCCTCCTCTCCACCTCTGTTCTTTCTGAACCCCCCTCCTCTCCACCTCTGTTCTTTCTGAACCCCCCTCCTCTCCACCTCTGTTCTTTCTGCACCCCCCCTCTCCACTTCTGTTCTTTCTGCTGCCCTCCTCTCCACCTCTGTTCTTTCTGCTGCCCTCCTCTCCACCTCTGTTCTTTCTGCCCCCCCTCCTCTCCACCTCTGTTCTTTCTGCCCCCCCCTCCTCTCCACCTCTGTTTTTTCTGCTCCCCTCCTCTCCACCTCTGTTCTTTCTGCTGTATGAGTCAAGCAAGCTTAAACTGCCCACTGGCAATGGAGAGGAGATCCCAATGGCAAACTTGAAAAGAAGTCCTAGGGGTGCCTCACCGGAGTACTTTCTCCATGTAAATGTTTTAAAAACATCCTTGAGCATGCCCTCCATCTGGGGCAGTAGATGAGGGTGATACAGCCCGTAAACGTTGCACAGTTGTAATCCGGAATGAATTGTGACTTGATATCCGCCTGTCGGGAGGAGACTCTCCACCACTACTACTCCTCCTACCTCCCCCTCCTTCTTCTGCTCCCCTCCTCTCCACCTCTGTTCTTTCTGCTCCCTGTCCTCTCCACCTCTGTTCTTTCTGCTTCCCCTCCTCTCCACCTCTGTCCTTTCTACCCCCCCCCCTCTCCACCTCTGTCCTTTCTGCCCCCCTCCTCTCCACCTCTGTCCTTTCTACCCCCCCTCCTCTTCACCTCTGTCCTTTCTGCCCCCCCTCCTCTTCACCTCTGTCCTTTCTGCCCCCCTCCTCTCCACCTCTCCCTCCTCTCCACCTCTGTTCTTTCTGCTCCCCTCCTCTCCACCTCTGTTCTTTCTGCTCCCCCTCCTCTCCACCTCTGTCCTTTCTACCCCCCCTCCTCTCCACCTCTGTTCTTTCTGCTCCCCCTCCTCTCCACCTCTGTCCTTTCTACCCCCCTCCTCTCCACCTCTGTCCTTTCTGCCCCCCCCTCCTCTCCACCTCTGTCCTTTCTGCCCCCCCTCCTCTTCACCTCTGTCCTTTCTGCCCCCCCTCCTCTTCACCTCTGTCCTTTCTGCCCCCCTCCTCTCCACCTCTCCCTCCTCTCCACCTCTGTTCTTTCTGCTCCCCTCCTCTCCACCTCTGTTCTTTCTGCTCCCCTCCTCTCCACCTCTGTCCTTTCTACCCCCCCTCCTCTCCACCTCTCCCTCCTCTCCACCTCTGTTCTTTCTGCTCCCCTCCTCTCCACCTCTGTTCTTTCTGCCCCCCCTCCTCTACACCTCTGTCCTTTCTGCCCCCCTCCTCTCCACCTCTCCCTCCTCTACACCTCTGTCCTTTCTGCCCCCCTCCTCTCCACCTCTCCCTCCTCTCCACCTCTGTCCTTTCTGCCCCCCTCCTCTCCACCTCTCCCTCCTCTCCACCTCTGTTCTTTCTGCTCCCCTCCTCTCCACCTCTGTTCTTTCTGCTCCCCCTCCTCTCCACCTCTGTCCTTTCTAACCCCCCTCCTCTCCACCTCTGTCCTTTCTGCTCCCCGTCCTCTCCACCTCTGTTCTTTCTGCTCCCCGTCCTCTTCACCTCTGTCCTTTCTGCCCCCCCCTCCTCTTCACCTCTGTCCTTTCTGCCCCCCCCTCCTCTTCACCTCTGTCCTTTCTGCCCCCCTCCTCTTCACCTCTGTCCTTTCTGCCCCCCTCCTCTCCACCTCTCCCTCCTCTCCACCTCTGTTCTTTCTGCTCCCCTCCTCTCCACGTCTGTTCTTTCTGCTCCCCCTCCTCTCCACCTCTGTCCTTTCTACCCCCCCTCCTCTCCACCTCTCCCTCCTCTCCACCTCTGTTCTTTCTGCTCCCCTCCTCTCCACCTCTGTTCTTTCTGCCCCCCCTCCTCTTCACCTCTGTCCTTTCTGCCCCCCTCCTCTCCACCTCTCCCTCCTCTCCACCTCTGTTCTTTCTGCTCCCCTCCTCTCCACCTCTGTCCTTTCTACCCCCCTCCTCTCCACCTCTGTCCTTTCTGCTCCCCGTCCTCTCCACCTCTGTTCTTTCTGCTCCCCCTCCTCTCCACCTCTGTCCTTTCTACCCCCCTCCTCTCCACCTCTGTCCTTTCTGCCCCCCCTCCTCTTCACCTCTGTCCTTTCTGCCCCCCCCCCTCCTCTTCACCTCTGTCCTTTCTGCCCCCCCCTCCTCTTCACCTCTGTCCTTTCTGCCCCCCCTCCTCTCCACCTCTGTTCTTTCTGAACCCCCCTCCTCTCCACCTCTGTTCTTTCTGCTCCCCCTCCACCTCTGTCCTTTCTGCCCCCCCTCCTCTTCACCTCTGTCCTTTCTGCCCCCCCTCCTCTTCAACTCTGTTCTTTCTGCCCCCCTCCTCTCCACCTCTGTTCTTTCTGAACCCCCCTCCTCTCCACCTCTGTTCTTTCTGAACCCCCCTCCTCTCCACCTCTGTTCTTTCTGAACCCCCCTCCTCTCCACCTCTGTTCTTTCTGCTCCCCCCCTCCTCTCCACCTCTGTTCTTTCTGCTCCCCCCCTCCTCTCCACCTCTGTTCTTTCTGCTCCCCCCTCCTCTCCACCTCTGTTCTTTCTGCTCCCCCCCCTCCTCTCCACCTCTGTTCTTTCTGCCCCCCCCTCCTCTCCACCTCTGTTCTTTCTGCCCCCCCTCCTCTCCACCTCTGTTCTTTCTGCCCCCCCCTCCTCTTCACCTCTGTCCTTTCTGCCCCCCCTCCTCTTCACCTCTGTCCTTTCTGCCTCCCCTCTTCTCCACCTCTGTTCTTTCTGCCCCCCCTCCTCTCCACCTCTGTTCTTTCTGAACCCCCCTCCTCTCCATCTCTGTTCTTTCTGCTCCCCGTCCTCTCCACCTCTGTTCTTTCTGCTGCCCTCCTCTCCACCTCTATTCTTTCTGCCCCCCTCCTCTCCACCTCTCTTCTTTCTGAACCCCCCCTCCTCTCCACCTCTGTTCTTTCTGCTCCCCCTCCACCTCTGTCCTTTCTGCCCCCCCCTCCTCTTCACCTCTGTCCTTTCTGCCCCCCCTCCTCTTCAACTCTGTTCTTTCTGCCCCCCTCCTCTCCACCTCTGTTCTTTCTGAACCCCCCTCCTCTCCACCTCTGTTCTTTCTGAACCCCCCTCCTCTCCACCTCTGTTCTTTCTGAACCCCCTCCTCTCCACCTCTGTTCTTTCTGCTCCCCCCCTCCTCTCCACCTCTGTTCTTTCTGCTCCCCCCCTCCTCTCCACCTCTGTTCTTTCTGAACCCCCCCCCTCCTCTCCACCTCTGTTCTTTCTGAACCCCCCCCTCCTCTCCACCTCTGTTCTTTCTGCCCCCCCCTCCTCTCCACCTCTGTTCTTTCTGCCCCCCCTCCTCTTCACCTCTGTCCTTTCTGCCCCCCCTCCTCTTCACCTCTGTCCTTTCTGCCTCCCCTCTTCTCCACCTCTGTTCTTTCTGCCCCCCCTCCTCTCCACCTCTGTTCTTTCTGAACCCCCCCTCCTCTCCATCTCTGTTCTTTCTGCTCCCCGTCCTCTCCACCTCTGTTCTTTCTGCTGCCCTCCTCTCCACCTCTATTCTTTCTGCCCCCCTCCTCTCCACCTCTCTTCTTTCTGAACCCCCCCTCCTCTCCACCTCTGTTCTTTCTGAACCCCCCCTCCTCTCCACCTCTGTTCTTTCTGCTCCCCTCCTCTCCACCTCTGTTCTTTCTGCTGTATGAGTCAAGCAAGCTTAAACTGCCCACTGGCAATGGAGAGGAGATCCTAATGGCAAACTTGAAAAGAAGTCCTAGGGGTGCCTCACCGGAGTACTTTCTCCATGTAAATGTTTTAAAAACATCCTTGAGCATGCCCTCCATCTGGGGCAGTAGATGAGGCTGATACAGCCCGTAAACGTTGCACAGTTGTAATCCGGAATGAATTGTGACTTGATATCCGCCTGTCGGGAGGAGACTCTCCACCACTACTACTCCTCCTTCCTCCCCCCTCCTTCTTCTGCTCCCCTCCTCTCCACCTCTGTTCTTTCTGCTCCCTGTCCTCTCCACCTCTGTCCTTTCTGCCCCCCCTCCTCTCCACCTCTGTCCCTTTCTGCCCCCCCCTCCTCTTCACCTCTGTCCTTTCTGCCCCCCCCCCCTCTTCACCTCTGTCCTTTCTGCCCCCCCCCTCCTCTTCACCTCTGTTCTTTCTGCCCCCCCTCCTCTTCACCTCTGTCCTTTCTGCCCCTCCCCTCCTCTTCACCTCTGTCCTTTCTGCCCCTCCCCTCCTCTTCACCTCTGTTCTTTCTGCCCCCCTCTTCTTCACCTCTGTTCTTTCTGCCCCCCTCCTCTCCACCTCAGTTCTTTGTGAACCCCCCTCCTCTCCACCTCTGTTCTTTCTGCTCCCCGTCCTCTCCACATCTGTTCTTTCTGCTGCCCTCCTCTCCACCTCTGTTCTTTCTGCTCCCCCTCCTCTCCACCTCTGTTCTTTCTGCCCCCCCTCCACCTCTGTTCTTTCTGCCCCCCTCCTCTTCACCTCTGTCCTTTCTGCCCCCCTCCTCTTCACCTCTGTCCTTTCTGCCCCCCCTCCTCTTCACCTCTGTCCTTTCTGCCCCCCCTCCTCTTCAACTCTGTCCTTTCTGCCCCCCTCCTCTCCACCTCTCTTCTTTCTGAACCCCCCCCTCCTCTCCACCTCTGTTCTTTCTGAACCCCCCCCTCCTCTCCACCTCTGTTCTTTCTGCCCCCCTCCTCTCCACCTCTGTTCCTTCTGCCCCCCTCCTCTCCACCTCTGTTCTTTCTGCCCCCCCCTCCTCTCCACCTCTGTTCTTTCTGCCCCCCCTCCTCTCCACCTCTGTTCTTTCTGCCCCCCCTCCTCTCCACCTCTGTTCTTTCTGCCCCCCCTCCTCTCCACCTCTGTTCTTTCTGCCCCCCCCTCCTCTCCACCTCTGTTCTTTCTGCCCCCCCTCCTCTCCACCTCTGTTCTTTCTGCCCCCCCTCCTCTCACCTCTGTTCTTTCTGCCCCCCTCCTCTCCACCTCTGTTCTTTCTGCCCCCCCTCCTCTCCACCTCTGTTCTTTCTGCCCCCCTCCTCTCCACCCCTGTTCTTTCTGCTTCCCCTCCTCTCCACCTCTGTCCTTTCTACCCCCCCCTCTCTACCTCTGTCCTTTCTGCCCCCCCTCCTCTTCACCTCTGTCCTTTCTGCCCCCCCCCTCCTCTTCACCTCTGTCCTTTCTGCCCCCCCCTCCTCTTCACCTCTGTCCTTTCTGCCCCCCCGTCCTCTTCAACTCTGTTCTTTCTGCCCCCCCTCCTCTCCACCTCAGTTCTTTGTGAACCCCCCCTCCTCTCCACCTCTGTTCTTTCTGCTCCCCGTCCTCTCCACCTCTGTTCTTTCTGCTGCCCTCCTCTCCACCTCTGTTCTTTCTGCTCCCCCTCCTCTCCACCTCTGTCCTTTCTGCCCCCCCCCTCTTCAACTCTGTTCTTTCTGCCCCCCCTCCTCTCCACCTCTGGCCTTTCTACCCCCCCCTCCTCTTCACCTCTGTCCTTTCTGCCCCCCCTCCTCTTCACCTCTGTCCTTTCTGCCCCCCCTCCTCTTCACCTCTGTCCTTTCTGCCCCCCCCTCCTCTTCACCTCTGTCCTTTCTGCCCCCCTACTCTTCACCTCTGTTCTTTCTGCCCCCCTCCTCTCCACCTCAGTTCTTTGTGAACCCCCCTCCTCTCTACCTCTGTTCTTTCTGAACCCCCACTCCTCTCCACCTCTGTTCTTTCTGCTCCACCTCTGTCCTTTCTGCCCCCCTCCTCTTCAACTCTGTCCTTTCTGCCCCCCTCCTCTCCAACTCTGTTCTTTCTGCCCCCCCTCCTCTCCACCTCTCTTCTTTCTGAACCCCCCCCTCCTCTCCACCTCTGTTCTTTCTGCTCCCCTCCTCTCCACCCCTGTTCTTTCTGCCCGCCCTCCTCTCCACCCCTGTTCTTTCTGCCCGCCCTCCTCTCCACCCCTGTTCTTTCTGCCCCCCCTCCTCTCCACCCCTGTTCTTTCTGCCCCCCTCCTCTCCACCTCTGTTCTTTCTGCCCCCCTCCTCTCCACCTCTGTTCTTTCTGCCCCCCCTCCTCTCCACCTCTGTTCTTTCTGCCCCCCCTCCTCTCCACCTCTGTTCTTTCTGCCCCCCCTCCTCTCCACCTCTGTTCTTTCTGCCCCCCCTCCTCTCCACCTCTGTTCTTTCTGCCCCCCCTCCTCTCCACCTCTGTTCTTTCTGCCCCCCCTCCTCTCCACCTCTGTTCTTTCTGCCCCCCCTCCTCTCCACCTCTGTTCTTTCTGCCCCCCCTCCTCTCCACCTCTGTTCTTTCTGCCCCCCCTCCTCTCCACCTATGTTCTTTCTACCCCCCGTCCTCTCCACCTCTGTTCTTTCTGCCCCCCCTCCTCTTCAACTCTGTTCTTTCTGCCCCCCCTCCTCTCCACCTCTCTTCTTTCTGAACCCCCCCTCCTCTCCACCTCTCTTCTTTCTGAACCCCCCCTCCTCTCCACCTCTGTTCTTTCTGAACCCCCTCCTCTCCACCTCTGTTCTTTCTGCTCCCCCCCTCCTCTCCACCTCTGTTCTTTCTGAACCCCCCCTCCTCTCCACCTCTGTTCTTTCTGCTCCCCTCCTCTCCACCTCTGTTCTTTCTGCTGTATGAGTCAAGCAAGCTTAAACTGCCCACTGGCAATGGAGAGGAGATCCTAATGGCAAACTTGAAAAGAAGTCCTAGGGGTGCCTCACCGGAGTTCTTTCTCCATGTAAATGTTTTAAAAACATCCTTGAGCATGCCCTCCATCTGGGGCAGTAGATGAGGCTGATACAGCCCGTAAACGTTGCACAGTTGTAATCCGGAATGAATTGTGACTTGATATCCGCCTGTCGGGAGGAGACTCTCCACCACTACTACTCCTCCTTCCTCCCCCCTCCTTCTTCTGCTCCCCTCCTCTCCACCTCTGTTCTTTCTGCTCCCTGTCCTCTCCACCTCTGTTCTTTCTGCCCCCCCCTCCTCTCCACCTCTGTCCTTTCTGCCCCCCCTCCTCTTCACCTCTGTCCTTTCTGCCCCCCCCTCCTCTTCACCTCTGTC
Organism: Aquarana catesbeiana; assembly: GCA_037953035.1. NCBI lineage: Eukaryota > Metazoa > Chordata > Amphibia > Anura > Ranidae > Aquarana > Aquarana catesbeiana. The sequence continues at coordinate 16,052 of JBBHAA010002858.1, read as the reverse complement.
CTTTCTCCCCCCCCCCTCCTCTTCACCTCTGTCCTTTCTGCCCCCCCTCCTCTTCACCTCTGTTCTTTCTGCACCCCCTCCTCTTCACCTCTGTCCTTTCTGCCCCCCCCTCCTCTTCACCTCTGTCCTTTCTGCCCCCCCTCTTCTTCACCTCTGTTCTTTCTGCCCCCCCTCCTCTCCACCTCAGTTCTTTGTGAACCCCCCCCTCCTCTCCATCTCTGTTCTTTCTGCTCCCCGTCCTCTCCACCTCTGTTCTTTCTGCTCCCCCCCTCCTCTCCACCTCTGTTCTTTCTGAACCCCCCCCTCCTCTCCACCCCTGTTCTTTCTGCTCCCCTCCTCTCCACCTCTGTTCTTTCTGCTGCCCTCCTCTCCACCTCTGTTCTTTCTGCTGCCCTCCTCTCCACCTCTGTTCTTTCTGCTGCCCTCCTGTCCACCCCTGTTCTTTCTGCCCCCCTCCTCTCCACCTCTGTTCTTTCTGCCCCCCCCCTCCTCTCCACCTCTGTTCTTTCTGCCCCCCCCTCCTCTCCACCTCTGTTCTTTCTGCCCCCCCTCCTCTCCACCTCTGTTCTTTCTGAACCCCCCTCCTCTCCACCTCTGTTCTTTCTGCTCCCCCCTCCTCTCCACCTCTCTTCTTTCTGAACCCCCCCTCTCCTCTCCACCTCTGTTCTTTCTGAACCCCCCTCCTCTCCACCTCTGTTCTTTCTGTACCCCCCTCTCCACTTCTGTTCTTTCTGCTCCCCTCCTCTCCACCTCTGTTCTTTCTGCTGCCCTCCTCTCCACCTCTGTTCTTTCTGCCCCCCCTCCTCTCCACCTCTGTTCTTTCTGCCCCCCCTCCTCTTCACCTCTGTCCTTTCTGCCCCCCCCTCCTCTTCAACTCTGTCCTTTCTGCCCCCCCCTCCTCTTCAACTCTGTTCTTTCTGCCCCCCCCTCCTCTCCACCTCTCTTCTTTCTGAACCCCCCCCTCTCCTCTCCACCTCTGTTCTTTCTGAACCCCCCCTCTCCTCTCCACCTCTGTTCTTTCTGCTCCCCCCTCCTCTCCACCTCTGTTCTTTCTGAACCCCCCTCCTCTCCACCTCTGTTCTTTCTGCACCCCCCCCTCTCCACTTCTGTTCTTTCTGCTGCCCTCCTCTCCACCTCTGTTCTTTCTGCTGCCCTCCTCTCCACCTCTGTTCTTTCTGCTGCCCTCCTCTCCACCCCTGTTCTTTCTGCCCCCCTCCTCTCCACCTCTGTTCTTTCTGCCCCCCCCTCCTCTCCACCTCTGTTCTTTCTGCTGTATGAGTCAAGCAAGCTTAAACTGCCCACTGGCAATGGAGAGGAGATCCCAATGGCAAACTTGAAAAGAAGTCCTAGGGGTGCCTCACCGGAGTACTTTCTCCATGTAAATGTTTTAAAAACATCCTTGAGCATGCCCTCCATCTGGGGCAGTAGATGAGGGTGATACAGCCCGTAAACGTTGCACAGTTGTAATCCGGAATGAATTGTGACTTGATATCCGCCTGTCGGGAGGAGACTCTCCACCACTACTACTCCTCCTACCTCCCCCTCCTTCTTCTGCTCCCCTCCTCTCCACCTCTGTTCTTTCTACCCCCTGTCCTCTCCACCTCTGTTCTTTCTGCTCCCTGTCCTCTCCACCTCTGTTCTTTCTGCTTCCCCTCCTCTCCACCTCTGTCCTTTCTACCCCCCCCCCTCTCCACCTCTGTCCTTTCTGCCCCCCCCCCCTCTCCACCTCTGTCCTTTCTACCCCCCCTCCTCTTCACCTCTGTCCTTTCTATCCCCCCTCCTCTTCACCTCTGTTCTTTCTGCCCCCCCTCCTCTCCACCTCAGTTCTTTGTGAACCCCCACTCCTCTCCATCTCTGTTCTTTCTGCTGCCCTCCTCTCCACCTCTGTTCTTTCTGCTCCCCCTCCTCTCCACCTCTGTCCTTTCTGCCCCCCCTCCGCTTCACCTCTGTCCTTTCTGCCCCCCTCCTCTTCACCTCTGTCCTTTCTGCCCCCCCCCTCCTCTTCACCTCTGTCCTTTCTGCCCCCCCCTCCTCTTCACCTCTGTTCTTTCTGCCCCCCCTCCTCTCCACCTCTGTTCTTTCTGAACCCCCCTCCTCTCCATCTCTGTTCTTTTTGCTCCCCGTCCTCTCCACCTCTGTTCTTTCTTCTGCCCTCCTCTCCACCTCTGTTCTTTCTGCTCCCCCTCCTCTCCACCTCTGTCCTTTCTACCCCCCCCTCCTCTCCACCTCTGTCCTTTCTCTGCCCCCCCCTCCTCTCCACCTCTGTCCTTTCTGCCCCCCTCCTCTTCACCTCTGTCCTTTCTGCCCCCCCCTCCTCTTCACCTCTGTCCTTTCTGCCCCCCCTACTCTTCACCTCTGTTCTTTCTGCCCCCCCTCCTCTCCACCTCAGTTCTTTGTGAACCCCCACTCCTCTCCATCTCTGTTCTTTCTGCTGCCCTCCTCTCCACCTCTGTTCTTTCTGCTCCCCCTCCTCTCCACCTCTGTCCTTTCTGCCCCCCCCCTCTTCAACTCTGTTCTTTCTGCCCCCCTTCCTCTCCACCTCTGTCCTTTCTACCCCCCCCCTCCTCTTCACCTCTGTCCTTTCTGCCCCCCCCCCCTCCTCTTCACCTCTGTCCTTTCTGCCCCCCCCTACTCTTCACCTCTGTTCTTTCTGCCCCCCCTCCTCTCCACCTCAGTTCTTTGTGAACCCCCCTCCTCTCTACCTCTGTTCTTTCTGAACCCCCACTCCTCTCTACCTCTGTTCTTTCTGCTCCCCGTCCTCTCCACCTCTGTTCTTTCTGCTCCACCTCTGTCCTTTCTGCCCCCCCCCCCTCCTCTTCAACTCTGTCCTTTCTGCCCCCCCCCCCTCCTCTTCAACTCTGTTCTTTCTGCCCCTCCTCCTCTCCAACTCTGTTCTTTCTGCCCCCCCTCCTCTCCACCTCTCTTCTTTCTGAACCCCCCCTCCTCTCCACCTCTGTTCTTTCTGCTCCCCTCCTCTCCACCCCTGTTCTTTCTGCTCCCCTCCTCTCCACCCCTGTTCTTTCTGCTCCCCTCCTCTCCACCTCTGTTCTTTCTGCCCCCCCTCCTCTCCACCTCTGTTCTTTCTGCCCCCCCTCCTCTCCACCTCTGTTCTTTCTGCCCCCCCTCCTCTCCACCTCTGTTCTTTCTGCCCCCCCTTCTCTCCACCTCTGTTCTTTCTGCTGCCCTCCTCTCCACCTCTGTTCTTTCTGCTCCCTGTCCTCTCCACCTCTGTCCTTTCTGCCCCCCCTCCTCTCCACCTCTGTCCTTTCTACCCCCCCTCCTCTCCACCTCTGTCCTTTCTGCCCCCCCCTCCTCTTCACCTCTGTCCTTTCTGCCCCCCCCTCCTCTTCACCTCTGTCCTTTCTGCCCCCCCCTCTCCACCTCTGTCCTTTCTACCCCCCCCCCTCTCCACCTCTATCCTTTCTACCCCCCCTCCTCTTCACCTCTGTCCTTTCTGCCCCCCCCTCCTCTTCAACTCTGTTCTTTCTGCTCCCCCTCCTCTCCACCTCTGTTCTTTCTGCTCCCCCCCTCCTCTCCACCTCTGTTCTTTCTGAACCCCCCTTCCTCTCCACCTCTGTTCTTTCTGCACCCCCCTCTCCACTTCTGTTCTTTCTGCTCCCCTCCTCTCCACCTCTGTTCTTTCTGCCCCCCCTCCTCTCCACCTCTCTTCTTTCTGAACCCCCCCTCTCCTCTCCACCTCTGTTCTTTCTGAACCCCCCTCCTCTCCACCTCTGTTCTTTCTGCTGCCCTCCTCTCCACCCCTATTCTTTCTGCCCCCCCTCCTCTCCACCCCTGTTCTTTCTGCCCCCCCTCCTCTCCACCTCTGTTCTTTCTGCTCCCCCCCTCCTCTCCACCTCTGTCCTTTCTGCCCCCCCTCCTCTTCAACTCTGTCCTTTCTGCCCCCCCCCTCCTCTTCAACTCTGTTCTTTCTGCCCCCCCCTCCTCTCCACCTCTCTTCTTTCTGAACCCCCCCTCTCCTCTCCACCTCTGTTCTTTCTGAACCCCCCCTCTCCTCTCCACCTCTGTTCTTTCTGCTCCCCCCTCCTCTCCACCTCTGTTCTTTCTGAACCCCCCTCCTCTCCACCTCTGTTCTTTCTGCACCCCCCCCTCTCCACTTCTGTTCTTTCTGCTGCCCTCCTCTCCACCTCTGTTCTTTCTGCTGCCCTCCTCTCCACCTCTGTTCTTTCTGCTGCCCTCCTCTCCACCCCTGTTCTTTCTGCCCCCCTCCTCTCCACCTCTGTTCTTTCTGCCCCCCCCTCCTCTCCACCTCTGTTCTTTCTGCTGTATGAGTCAAGCAAGCTTAAACTGCCCACTGGCAATGGAGAGGAGATCCCAATGGCAAACTTGAAAAGAAGTCCTAGGGGTGCCTCACCGGAGTACTTTCTCCATGTAAATGTTTTAAAAACATCCTTGAGCATGCCCTCCATCTGGGGCAGTAGATGAGGCTGATACAGCCCGTAAACGTTGCACAGTTGTAATCCGGAATGAATTGTGACTTGATATCCGCCTGTCGGGAGGAGACTCTCCACCACTACTACTCCTCCTACCTCCCCCTCCTTCTTCTGCTCCCCTCCTCTCCACCTCTGTTCTTTCTGCTCCCTGTCCTCTCCACCTCTGTTCTTTCTGCTCCCTGTCCTCTCCACCTCTGTTCTTTCTGCTTCCCCTCCTCTCCACCTCTGTCCTTTCTACCCCCCCCCCTCTCCACCTCTGTCCTTTCTGCCCCCCCCCCTCTCCACCTCTGTCCTTTCTACCCCCCCTCCTCTTCACCTCTGTCCTTTCTATCCCCCCTCCTCTTCACCTCTGTTCTTTCTGCCCCCCCTCCTCTCCACCTCAGTTCTTTGTGAACCCCCACTCCTCTCCATCTCTGTTCTTTCTGCTGCCCTCCTCTCCACCTCTGTTCTTTCTGCTCCCCCTCCTCTCCACCTCTGTCCTTTCTGCCCCCCCCTCCGCTTCACCTCTGTCCTTTCTGCCCCCCTCCTCTTCACCTCTGTCCTTTCTGCCCCCCCCCTCCTCTTCACCTCTGTCCTTTCTGCCCCCCCCCTCCTCTTCACCTCTGTTCTTTCTGCCCCCCCTCCTCTCCACCTCTGTTCTTTCTGAACCCCCCTCCTCTCCATCTCTGTTCTTTTTGCTCCCCGTCCTCTCCACCTCTGTTCTTTCTTCTGCCCTCCTCTCCACCTCTGTTCTTTCTGCTCCCCCTCCTCTCCACCTCTGTCCTTTCTACCCCCCCCTCCTCTCCACCTCTGTCCTTTCTGCCCCCCCCTCCTCTCCACCTCTGTCCTTTCTGCCCCCCCTCCTCTTCACCTCTGTCCTTTCTGCCCCCCCTCCTCTTCACCTCTGTCCTTTCTGCCCCCCCTACTCTTCACCTCTGTTCTTTCTGCCCCCCCTCCTCTCCACCTCAGTTCTTTGTGAACCCCCACTCCTCTCCATCTCTGTTCTTTCTGCTGCCCTCCTCTCCACCTCTGTTCTTTCTGCTCCCCCTCCTCTCCACCTCTGTCCTTTCTGCCCCCCCCCTCTTCAACTCTGTTCTTTCTGCCCCCCTTCCTCTCCACCTCTGTCCTTTCTACCCCCCCCCTCCTCTTCACCTCTGTCCTTTCTGCCCCCCCCCCCTCCTCTTCACCTCTGTCCTTTCTGCCCCCCCCTACTCTTCACCTCTGTTCTTTCTGCCCCCCCTCCTCTCCACCTCAGTTCTTTGTGAACCCCCCTCCTCTCTACCTCTGTTCTTTCTGAACCCCCACTCCTCTCTACCTCTGTTCTTTCTGCTCCCCGTCCTCTCCACCTCTGTTCTTTCTGCTCCACCTCTGTCCTTTCTGCCCCCCCCCCCCTCCTCTTCAACTCTGTCCTTTCTGCCCCCCCCCCCTCCTCTTCAACTCTGTTCTTTCTGCCCCTCCTCCTCTCCAACTCTGTTCTTTCTGCCCCCCCTCCTCTCCACCTCTCTTCTTTCTGAACCCCCCCTCCTCTCCACCTCTGTTCTTTCTGCTCCCCTCCTCTCCACCCCTGTTCTTTCTGCTCCCCTCCTCTCCACCCCTGTTCTTTCTGCTCCCCTCCTCTCCACCTCTGTTCTTTCTGCCCCCCCTCCTCTCCACCTCTGTTCTTTCTGCCCCCCCTCCTCTCCACCTCTGTTCTTTCTGCCCCCCCTCCTCTCCACCTCTGTTCTTTCTGCCCCCCCTTCTCTCCACCTCTGTTCTTTCTGCTGCCCTCCTCTCCACCTCTGTTCTTTCTGCTCCCTGTCCTCTCCACCTCTGTCCTTTCTGCCCCCCCTCCTCTCCACCTCTGTCCTTTCTACCCCCCCTCCTCTCCACCTCTGTCCTTTCTGCCCCCCCCTCCTCTTCACCTCTGTCCTTTCTGCCCCCCCCTCCTCTTCACCTCTGTCCTTTCTGCCCCCCCCTCTCCACCTCTGTCCTTTCTACCCCCCCCCCTCTCCACCTCTATCCTTTCTACCCCCCCCTCCTCTTCACCTCTGTCCTTTCTGCCCCCCCCTCCTCTTCAACTCTGTTCTTTCTGCTCCCCCTCCTCTCCACCTCTGTTCTTTCTGCTCCCCCCCTCCTCTCCACCTCTGTTCTTTCTGAACCCCCCTTCCTCTCCACCTCTGTTCTTTCTGCACCCCCCCTCTCCACTTCTGTTCTTTCTGCTCCCCTCCTCTCCACCTCTGTTCTTTCTGCCCCCCCTCCTCTCCACCTCTCTTCTTTCTGAACCCCCCCTCTCCTCTCCACCTCTGTTCTTTCTGAACCCCCCTCCTCTCCACCTCTGTTCTTTCTGCTGCCCTCCTCTCCACCCCTATTCTTTCTGCCCCCCCTCCTCTCCACCCCTGTTCTTTCTGCCCCCCCTCCTCTCCACCTCTGTTCTTTCTGCCCCCCCTCCTCTCCACCTCTGTTCTTTCTGCCCCCCCTCCTCTCCACCTCTGTTCTTTCTGCCCCCCCCCCTCCTCTCCACCTCTGTTCTTTCTGCCCCCCCCTCCTCTCCACCTCTGTTCTTTCTGCCCCCCCCTCCTCTCCACCTCTGTTCTTTCTGCCCCCCCCCCTCCTCTCCACCTCTGTTATTTCTGCTCCCCTCCTCTCCACCTCTGTTCTTTCTGCTGTATGAGTCAAGCAAGCTTAAACTGCCCACTGGCAATGGAGAGGAGATCCTAATGGCAAACTTGAAAAGAAGTCCTAGGGGTGCCTCACCGGAGTACTTTTTCCATGTAAATGTTTTAAAAACATCCTTGAGCATGCCCTCCATCTGGGGCAGTAGATGAGGGTGATACAGCCCGTAAACGTTGCACAGTTGTAATCCGGAATGAATTGTGACTTGATATCTGCCTGTCGGGAGGAGACTCTCCACCACTACTACTCCTCCTACCTCCCCCTCCTTCTTCTGCTCCCCTCCTCTCCACCTCTGTTCTTTCTGCTCCCTGTCCTCTCCACCTCTGTCCTTTCTGCCCCCCCTCCTCTCCACCTCTGTCCCTTTCTACCCCCCCTCCTCTCCACCTCTGTCCTTTCTGCCCCCCCCTCCTCTTCACCTCTGTCCTTTCTGCCCCCCCCTCCTCTTCACCTCTGTCCTTTCTGCCCCCCCTCTCCACCTCTGTCCTTTCTACCCCCCCCCCCTCTCCACCTCTGTCCTTTCTACCCCCCCTCCTCTCCACCTCTGTCCTTTCTACCCCCCCTCCTCTCCACCTCTGTCCTTTCTACCCCCCCTCCTCTCCACCTCTGTCCTTTCTACCCCCCCTCCTCTCCACCTCTGTCCTTTCTGCCCCCCCCCCCCTCTTCACCTCTGTCCTTTCTGCCCCCCCTCCTCTCCACCTCTGTTCTTTCTGAACCCCCCCTCCTCTCCATCTCTGTTCTTTCTGCTCCCCGTCCTCTCCACCTCTGTTCTTACTGCTGCCCTCCTCTCCTCCTCTGTTATTTCTGCTCCCCCCTCCTCTCCTCCTCTGTCCTTTCTGCCCCCCTCCTCTTCACCTCTGTCCTTTCTGCCCCCCCTCCTCTTCACCTCTGTCCTTTCTGCCCCCCCTCCTCTTCACCTCTGTCCTTTCTACCCCCCCTCCTCTCCACCTCTGTCCTTTCTACCCCCCCCTCCGCTTCACCTCTGTCCTTTCTGCCCCCCCCTCCTCTCCACCTCTGTTCTTTCTGCCCCCCCCCTCTCCACCTCTGTTCTTTGTGCCCCCCTCCTCTCCACCTCTGTTCTTTGTGCCCCCCCCCTCCTCTCCACCTCTGTTCTTTGTGCCCCCCCTCCTCTCCACCTCTGTTCTTTGTGCCCCCCCTCCTCTCCACCTCTGTTCTTTCTGCCCCCCCTCCTCTCCACCTCTGTTCTTTCTGCTCCCCCCTCCTCTCCACCTCTGTTCTTTCTGCTCCCCCCTCCTCTCCACCTCTGTTCTTTCTGCCCCCCCCTCCTCTCCACCTCTGTTCTTTCTGCTCCCCCCCTCCTCTCCTCCTCTGTTCTTTCTGCTCCCCCCCTCCTCTCCTCCTCTGTTATTTCTGCTCCCCCCCTCCTCTCCTCCTCTGTTATTTCTGCTCCCCCCTCCTCTCCTCCTCTGTTCTTTCTGCTCCCCCCCTCCTCTCCTCCTCTGTTATTTCTGCTCCCCCCTCCTCTCCACCTCTGTTCTTTCTGCTCCCCCCCTCCTCTCCACCTCTGTTCTGTTCTTTCTGCTACCCCCTCCTCTCCACCTCTGTTCTTCTCTTTCTGCTCCCCCCCTCCTCTCCACCTCAGTTCTTTCTGCTCCCCCCCTCTTCTCCACCTCTGTTCTTTCTGCTCCCCCTCTCCTCTCCACCTCTGTTCTTTCTGCTCCCCCCCTCCTCTCCACCTCTGTTCTTTCTGCTCCCCCCCCTCCTCTCCACCTCTGTTCTTTCTGTTCCCCCCCTCCTCTCCACCTCTGTTCTGTTCTGTTCTTTCTGCTACCCCCTCCTCTCCACCTCTGTTCTTCTCTTTCTGCTCCCCCCCTCCTCTCCACCTCAGTTCTTTCTGCTCCCCCCCTCTTCTCCACCTCTGTTCTTTCTGCTCCCCCTCTCCTCTCCACCTCTGTTCTTTCTGCTCCCCCCTCCTCTCCACCTCTGTCCTTTCTGCCCCCCCCTCCTCTTCACCTCTGTCCTTTCTGCCCCCCCTCCTCTTCACCTCTGTCCTTTCTGCCCCCCCCTCTCCACCTCTGTCCTTTCTACCCCCCCTCCTCTCCACCTCTGTCCTTTCTACCCCCCCTCCTCTCCACCTCTGTCCTTTCTGCCCCCCCTCCTCTTCACCTACGTCCTTTCTGCCCCCCCTCCTCTTCACCTCTGTCCTTTCTGCCCCCCCCTCCTCTTCAACTCTGTTCTTTCTGCCCCCCTCCTCTCCACCTCTGTTCTTTCTGAACCCCCCCTCCTCTCCATCTCTGTTCTTTCTGCTCCCCGTCCTCTCCACCTCTGTTCTTACTGCTGCCCTCCTCTCCTCCTCTGTTATTTCTGCTCCCCCCTCCTCTCCTCCTCTGTTATTTCTGCTCCCCCCTCCTCTCCACCTCTGTTCTTTCTGCTCCCCCCCTCCTCTCCACCTCTGTTCTGTTCTTTCTGCTACCCCCTCCTCTCCACCTCTGTTCTTTCTGAACCCCCCTCCTCTCCACCTCTGTTCTTTCTGCTGCCCTCCTCTCCACCTCTGTTCTTTCTGCCCCCCCTCCTCTTCACCTCTGTCCTTTCTGCCCCCCCTCCTCTTCACCTCTGTCCTTTCTGCCCCCCCCTCCTCTTCACCTCTGTCCTTTCTGCCCCCCCCCTCCTCTTCAACTCTGTTCTTTCTGCTCCCCCTCCTCTCCACCTCTGTTCTTTCTGCTCCCCCCCTCCTCTCCACCTCTGTTCTTTCTGAACCCCCCTTCCTCTCCACCTCTGTTCTTTCTGCACCCCCCCTCTCCACTTCTGTTCTTTCTGCTCCCCTCCTCTCCACCTCTGTTCTTTCTGCTGCCCTCCTCTCCACCTCTGTTCTTTCTGCTGCCCTCCTCTCCACCTCTGTTCTTTCTGCTGCCCTCCTCTCCACCTCTGTTCTTTCTGCTGCCCTCCTCTCCACCCCTGTTCTTTCGGCCCCCCTCCTCTCCACCTCTGTTCTTTCTGCCCCCCCTCCTCTCCACCTCTGTTCTTTCTGCCCCCCCCTCCTCTCCACCTCTGTTCTTTCTGCCCCCCCTCCTCTCCACCTCTGTTCTTTCTGCCCCCCCCTCCTCTCCACCTCTGTTCTTTCTGCCCCCCCCTCCTCTCCACCTCTGTTCTTTCTGCCCCCCCCTCCTCTCCACCTCTGTTCTTTCTGCCCCCCCCTCCTCTCCACCTCTGTTCTTTCTGCCCCCCCCTCCTCTCCACCTCTGTTCTTTCTGCCCCCCCCTCCTCTCCACCTCTGTTCTTTCTGCCCCCCCCTCCTCTCCACCTCTGTTCTTTTTGCCCCCCCCCCTCCTCTCCACCTCTGTTCTTTCTGCCCCCCCTCCTCTCCACCTCTGTTCTTTCTGCTGTATGAGTCAAGCAAGCTTAAACTGCCCACTGGCAATGGAGAGGAGATCCCAATGGCAAACTTGAAAAGAAGTCCTAGGGGTGCCTCACCGGAGTACTTTCTCCATGTAAATGTTTTAAAAACATCCTTGAGCATGCCCTCCATCTGGGGCAGTAGATGAGGCTGATACAGCCCGTAAACGTTGCACAGTTGTAATCCGGAATGAATTGTGACTTGATATCCGCCTGTCGGGAGGAGACTCTCCACCACTACTACTCCTCCTACCTCCCCCTCCTTCTTCTGCTCCCCTCCTCTCCACCTCTGTCCTTTCTACCCCCCCCTCCGCTTCACCTCTGTCCTTTCTGCCCCCCCCTCCTCTCCACCTCTGTTCTTTCTGCCCCCCCCTCTCCACCTCTGTTCTTTGTGCCCCCCTCCTCTCCACCTCTGTTCTTTGTGCCCCCCCCTCCTCTCCACCTCTGTTCTTTGTGCCCCCCCTCCTCTCCACCTCTGTTCTTTGTGCCCCCCCTCCTCTCCACCTCTGTTCTTTCTGCCCCCCCCTCCTCTCCACCTCTGTTCTTTCTGCTCCCCCCTCCTCTCCACCTCTGTTCTTTCTGCCCCCCCCTCCTCTCCACCTCTGTTCTTTCTGCTCCCCCCCTCCTCTCCTCCTCTGTTCTTTCTGCTCCCCCCCTCCTCTCCTCCTCTGTTATTTCTGCTCCCCCCTCCTTTCCTCCTCTGTTCTTTCTGCTCCCCCCCTCCTCTCCTCCTCTGTTATTTCTGCTCCCCCCTCCTCTCCACCTCTGTTCTTTCTGCTCCCCCCCTCCTCTCCACCTCTGTTCTGTTCTTTCTGTTACCCCCCTCCTCTCCACCTCTGTTCTTCTCTTTCTGCTCCCCCCCTCCTCTCCACCTCAGTTCTTTCTGCTCCCCCCCTCTTCTCCACCTCTGTTCTTTCTGCTCCCCCTCTCCTCTCCACCTCTGTTCTTTCTGCTCCCCCCCTCCTCTCCACCTCTGTTCTTTCTGCTCCCCCCCTCCTCTCCACCTCTGTTCTTTCTGCTCCCCCCCTCCTCTCCACCTCTGTTCTGTTCTTTCTGCTACCCCCTCCTCTCCACCTCTGTTCTTCTCTTTCTGCTCCCCCCCTCCTCTCCACCTCAGTTCTTTCTGCTCCCCCCCTCTTCTCCACCTCAGTTCTTTCTGCTCCCCCCTCCTCCTCTCCACCTCTGTTCTTTCTGCTCCCCCCTGCTCCTCTCCACCTCTGTTCTGTTCTTTCTGCTCCCCCCCTCCTCTCCACCTCTGTTCTTTCTGCTCCCCCCTCCTCTCCACCTATGTTCTGTTCTTTCTGCTCCCCCCTCCTCTCCACCTCTGTTCTTTCTGCTCCCCCCTCCTCTCCACCTCTGTTCTTTCTGCCCCCCCTCCTCTCCACCTCTGTTCTGTTCTTTCTGCTCCCCCCCTCCTCTCCACCTCTGTTCTTTCTGCTCCCCCCCTCCTCTCCACCTCTGTTCTTTCTGCTCCCCCCTCCTCTCCACCTCTGTTATTTCTGCTCCCCCCTCCTCTCCACCTCTGTTCTTTCTGCTCCCCCCCTCCTCTCCACCTCTGTTCTGTTCTTTCTGCTACCCCCCTCCTCTCCACCTCTGTTCTTCTCTTTCTGCTCCCCCCCCTCTTCTCCACCTCTGTTCTTCCTGCTCCCCCTCTCCTCTCCACCTCTGTTCTTTCTGCTCCCCCCCTCCTCTCCACCTCTGTTCTTTCTGCTCCCCCCCTCCTCTCCACCTCTGTTCTTTCTGCTCCCCCCCTCCTCTCCACCTCTGTTCTTCTCTTTCTGCTCCCCCCCTCCTCTCCACCTCAGTTCTTTCTTCTCCCCCCCTCCTCTCCACCTCTGTTCTTTCTGCTCCCCCTCTCCTCTCCACCTCTGTTCTTTCTGCTCCCCCCTCCTCTCCACCTCTGTTCTTTCTGCTCCCCCCTCCTCTCCACCTCTGTTCTGTTCTGTTCTTTCTGCTCCCCCCTCCTCTCCACCTCTGTTCTTTCTGCCCCCCCTCCTCTCCACCTCTGTTCTTTCTGCTCCCCCCCCCTCCTCTCCACCTCTGTTCTTTTTGCTCCCCCCCCCCCTCCTCTCCACCTCTGTTCTTTCTGCTCCCCCCCCCTCCTCTCCACCTCTGTTCTTTCTGCTCCCCCCCTCCTCTCCACCTCTGTTCTTTCTGCTCCCCCCTCCTCTCCACCTCTGTTATTTCTGCTCCCCCCTCCTCTCCACCTCTGTTCTTTCTGCCCCCCCTCCACTCCACCTCAGTTCTTTCTGCCCCCCCTCCTCTACACCTCTGTTCTTTCTGCCCCCCCCCTCCTCTACACCTCTGTTCTTTCTGCCCCCCCCCTCCTCTCCACCTCTGTTCTTTCTGCCCCCCCCTCCTCTCCACCTCTGTTCTTTCTGCTCCCCCCTCTTCTCCACCTCTGTTCTGTTATGTTCTTTCTGCTCCCCCCCTCCTCTCCACCTCTGTTCTGTTCTGTTCTTTCTGCTCCCCCCTCCTCTCCACCTCTGTTCTTTCTGCCCCCCCTCCTCTCCACCTCTGTTCTTTCTGCCCCCCCCTCCTCTCCACCTCTGTTCTTTCTGCTCTCTCCACCTCTGTTCTTTCTGCTCCCCCCTCCTCTCCACCTCTGTTCTTTCTGCTCCCCCCTCCTCTCCTCCTCTGTTATTTCTGCTCCCCCCTCCTCTCCACCTCTGTTCTTTCTGCTCCCCCCCCTCCTCTCCACCTCTGTTCTGTTCTGTTCTTTCTGCTACCCCCTCCTCTCCACCTCTGTTCTTCTCTTTCTGCTCCCCCCCCTCCTCTCCACCTCAGTTCTTTCTGCTCCCCCCCTCCTCTCCACCTCTGTTCTTTCTGCTCCCCCCCTCCTCTCCACCTCTGTTCTTTCTGCTCCCCCTCTCCTCTCCACCTCTGTTCTTTCTGCTCCCCCCTCCTCTCCACCTCTGTTCTTTCTGCTCCCCCCTCCTCTCCACCTCTGTTCTGTTCTTTCTGCTCCCCCCTCCTCTCCACCTCTGTTCTTTCTGCTCCCCCCTCCTCTCCACCTCTGTTCTTTCTGCTCTCTCCACCTCTGTTCTTTCTGCTCCCCCCTCCTCTCCACCTCTGTTCTTCTCTTTCTGCTCCCCCCCTCCTCTCCACCTCAGTTCTTTCTTCTCCCCCCCTCCTCTCCACCTCTGTTCTTTCTGCTCCCCCCTCCTCTCCACCTCTGTTCTTTCTGCTCCCCCTCCTCTCCACCTCTGTTCTGTTCTTTCTGCTACCCCCTCCTCTCCACCTCTGTTCTTCTCTTTCTGCTCCCCCCCTCCTCTCCACCTCAGTTCTTTCTGCTCCCCCCCTCCTCTCCACCTCTGTTCTTTCTGCTCCCCCCCTCCTCTCCACCTCTGTTCTTTCTGCTCCCCCCTCCTCTCCACCTCTGTTCTGTTCTGTTCTTTCTGCCCCCCCTCCTCTCCAACTCTGTTCTTTCTGCTCCCCCCCCCTCCTCTCCACCTCTGTTCTTTCTGCTCCCCCCCTCCTCTCCACCTCTGTTCTTTATGCTCCCCCCCTCCTCTCCACCTCTGTTCTTTCTGCCCCCCTTTCCTCTCCACCTCTGTTCTTTCTGCCCCCTTTCCTCTCCACCTCTGTTCTTTCTGCCCCCCCCTCCTCTCCACCTCTGTTCTGTTCTTTCTGCCCCCCCCCCCCCTCCTCTCCACCTCTGTTCTTTCTGCTCCCCCCTCTTCTCCACCTCTGTTCTGTTATGTTCTTTCTGCTCCCCCCTCCTCTCCACCTCTGTTCTGTTATGTTCTTTCTGCTCCCCCCTTCTCTCCACCTCTGTTCTTTCTGCCCCCCCTCCTCTCCACCTCTGTTCTTTCTGCTCCCCCCCCCTCCTCTCCACCTCTGTTCTTTCTGCTCCCCCCCCTCCTCTCCAACTCTGTACTTTCTGCCCCCCCCCTCCTCTCCAACTCTGTTCTTTCTGCTCCCCCTCCTCTCCACCTCTGTTCTTTCTGCCCCCCCTCCTCTCCACCTCTGTTCTTTCTGCCCCCCCCTCCTCTCCACCTCTGTTCTTTCTGCTCCCCCCCTCCTCTCCACCTCTGTTCTTTCTGCTCCCTCCCTCCTCTCCACCTCTGTTCTTTCTGCTCCCCCCCTCCTCTCCACCTCTGTTCTTTCTGCTCCCTCCCTCCTCTCCACCTCTGTTCTTTCTGCTCGCTCCCTCCTCCTCTCCACCTCTGTTCTTTCTGCTCCCTCCCTCCTCTCCACCTCTGTTCTTTCTGCTCCCCCCTCCTCTCCACCTCTATTCTTTCTGCTCTCTCCACCTCTGTTCTTTCTGCCCCCCTCTCCACCTCTGTTCTTTCTGCTCCCCCCTCCTCTCCACCTCTGTTCTTTCTGCTCCCCCTCTCCTCTCCACCTCTGTTCTTTCTGCTCCCCCCTCTTCTCCACCTCTGTTCTGTTATGTTCTTTCTGCTCCCCCCCTCCTCTCCACCTCTGTTCTGTTCTTTCTGCCCCCCTCCTCTTCACCTCTGTCCTTTCTGCCCCCCCTCCTCTTCAACTCTGTTCTTTCTGCCCCCCCTCCTCTCCACCTCTGTTCTTTCTGAACCCCCCCTCCTCTCCACCTCTGTTCTTTCTGAACCCCCCTCCTCTCCACCTTTGTTCTTTCTGCTCCCCCCCTCCTCTCCACCTCTGTTCTTTCTGAACCCCCCCTCCTCTCCACCTCTGTTCTTTCTGAACCCCCCCTCCTCTCCACCCCTGTTCTTTCTGCTCCCCTCCTCTCCACCTCTGTTCTTTCTGCTGCCCTCCTCTCCACCTCTGTTCTTTCTGCTGCCCTCCTCTCCACCCCTGTTCTTTCTGCCCCCCCTCCTCTCCACCTCTGCTCTTTCTGCTCCCCCCTCCTCTCCACCTCTGTTCTTTCTGCTCTCTCCACCTCTGTTCTTTCTGCCCCCCTCTCCACCTCTGTTCTTTCTGCTCCCCCCTCCTCTCCACCTCTGTTCTTTCTGCTCCCCCTCTCCTCTCCACCTCTGTTCTTTCTGCTCCCCCCTCTTCTCCACCTCTGCTCTGTTCTGTTCTTTCTGCCCCCCCTCCTCTTCAACTCTGTTCTTTCTGCCCCCCCTCCTCTAAAACTCTGTTCTTTCTGCCCCCCCTCCTCTCCACCTCTGTTCTTTCTGCCCCCCCTCCTCTCCACCTCTGTTCTTTCTGCCCCCCTCCCCCCCTCTCCACCTCTGTTCTTTCTGCCCCCCCCCTCATCTCCACCTCTGTTCTTTCTGCCCCCCACCCTCGTCTCCACCTCTGTTCTTTCTGCCCCCCCCTCCTCTCCACCTCAGTTCTTTGTGAACCCCCCCTCCTCTCCACCTCTGTTCTTTCTGAACCCCCCCTCCTCTCCATCTCTGTTCTTTCTGCCCCCCTCCTCTCCATCTCTGTTCTTTCTGCTCCCCGTCCTCTCCACCTCTGTTCTTTCTGCCCCCCTCCTTTCCACCTCTCTTCTTTCTGAACCCCCCCCTCCTCTCCACCTCTGTTCTTTCTGCTCCCCCCCTCCTCTCCACCTCTGTTCTTTCTGCCCCCCCTCCTCTCCACCTCTGTTCTTTCTGCTCCCCTCCTCTCCACCTCTGTTCTTTCTGCTGTATGAGTCAAGCAAGCTTAAACTGCCCACTGGCAATGGAGAGGAGATCCTAATGGCAAACTTGA
>JBBHAA010002857.1:0-90664 GCA_037953035.1 Aquarana catesbeiana | reverse complement strand
CCAGCCCGACTGTCCCTGGCCCCGCCCCGAACCGGCCCCGCCCCGAACCGGCCCCGCTCCAACTGTCCCCCCGGCCCCGCCCCGACTGTCCCCGGCCCCTTTCATTCATTGGATTTCAGTTCGGTCAATCGTGGAGGCTCAGCTTCACATGTGGGCGTTACTTATACAAATAGAGCCTGCCTAGGACCGCCCACTCCTCCCCATCCCCGCCCCCCTTCATTCATTGGATTTCAGTTCTGTCAATCGTGGAGGCTCAGCATAACTTGTGGGCGTTACCTATACAAATAGAGCCCGCCAAGGACCGCCCACTCCTCACCAGCCCCGCCCCTTTCATTCATTGGATTTCAATTCTGTCAATCTTGGAGGCTCAGCGTCACATGTGGGCGTTACTTATACAAATAGAGACCGCCTAGGGCCGCCCACTCCTCCCCAGCCCCGCCCCTTTCATTCATTGGATTTCAGTTCTGTCAATCGTCAGCATCACATGTGGGCGTTACCGATACAAATACAGCCCACCTAGGACCGCCCACTCCTCCCCAGCCCTGCCCCTTTCATTCATTGGTTTTCAGTTCTATCAATCTTGGAGGCTCAGCGTCACATGTGGGCGTTACTTATACAAATAGAGACCGCCTAGGACCGCCCACTCCTCACCAGCCCCGCCCCTTTCATTCATTGGTTTTCAGTTCTATCAATCTTGGAGGCTCAGCTTCACATGTGGGCGTTACTTATACAAATAGAGCCTGCCTAGGACCGCCCACTCCTCCCCAGCCCCGCCCCTTTCATTCATTGGATTTCAGTTCTGTCAATCATGGAGGCTCAGCATAACTTGTGGGCGTTACCTATACAAATAGAGCCCGCCAAGGACCGCCCACTCCTCACCAGCCCCGCCCCTTTCATTCATTGGATTTTAATTCTGTCAATCATGGAGGCTCAGCGTCACATGTGGGCGTTACTTATACAAATAGAGACCGCCTAGGGCCGCCCACTCCTCCCCAGCCCCGCCCCTTTCATTCATTGGATTTCAGTTCTGTCAATCGTCAGCATCACATGTGGGTGTTTCCGATACAAATACAGCCCGCCTAGGACCGCCCACTCCTCCCCAGCCCCGCCCCTTTCATTCATTGGTTTTCAGTTCTATCAATCTTGGAGGCTCAGCGTCACATGTGGGCGTTACCAATAGAAATACAGCCCGCCTAGGACTGCCCACTCCCTCCCCAGCCCCGCCCCTTTCATTCATTGGATTTCAGTTCTGTCAATTGTGGAGGCTCAGCATCACATGTGGGCATTACCTGTACAAATAGAGCCCGCCTAGGACCGCCCACTCTTCCCCAGCCTAACTGTCCCTGGCCCCCGCCCATTTTATGCGTTTTTTTCAATCGTGGCGGCTCAGCATGACAGGTGGGCGGTCTGCTTGCAAATAAAACGCCCACTCCTCCAGACTGATACTCACCCATCATGGCAGTTTGATATTTGCATAATTCCTCCCACTGCTTGTATCAGGGCTGAGGGCTCTTAGGAGTACTGAGGCCGGGGGGCGGGGGCTGTGATGTTTTCAGGAAGCTATACCCCTCCCACCAGCCATGATGTGCCTGCATTGCATAGAGAAGCACAGAGACCCAGTGATGACATCGCCGGTTATATGATAAGGCGTGTAATGAAAATGGAAAGGTTTTATTTAGGAATTTCATCAGCACGTTAATGGGGGTGGGGGGAATGCAAATTCAGCTTTAAAGAATTTCAGTGGAATAGAAACCTTCCCTTATACAATGAGCGGAATACTGGGCGCCCCCTCCTGGTGACTAAAACAGCACAACACTGGAATACTTTCTGCATCCCCAGGTGGGCCCCAATGTGGCCGGCTGCAGATTTATAACACTCAGTCTGATGTGCGATTTGGAGCTTCGCTGTGACAAGGAGGCGGCGGAGGGGCAACAAATGAACAAATGTTCCCAATTATGAACGGACTACAAACCATTCCAGAAAATCGGAAGATCAAACCTGCAGCGAGCTGCACCCGGGGGGGCGGAGCAAAGCTGCAAAAACCACCGCGGAGGGGGGGATTGAAGCTGCAGCAAGCTGCAAAAAACTACCTGGAAGGAAAAAAGCTGCAGATGGTGAAATAGGCAAATAGGACAACCTTGGGCGTTAACCCCAAAATGAGACGCCATTGGCCGCCCTCCATCAATATTCGCTGCCGAGCCCCGCCTCCGACGGTTCCTGAAAAGCAGGAAATGAGAGGTTTGGCAGGACTTGGTGCAGGATGGGGGGGTGCAGGACCCTTAGATGTAGATAGCCATATATATGAGAAGAGACCGCCCAGGACGCAGCGCTCTGGTAGTCAGCGCCAGGGATCGCCGATCGTTGGCTGTTGCGTCTCTGGTCGCTGACCGGCCGCTTCCACCCCCCCCCTTCCACTCGCCAAACCCGAACACATTAGTGACCTGCATCACCTTTACGGTGGCCCAAAGCAGAGTATTAATGCGGTGCGCATAGTGGGTGTGGCCAAATTGCTTTTGCTGACATCATGGCCCCCCCCTCCAGTGATGCCGAACCTGCCCCCCCCCCCAGACAGCCGCCCCGCAGCTCCCGGATGGCAACAGATTTGTGTGTGACCATCTTGGTGACTTAGGGAACCACAGCCTGGTATGAATAATGTGTCCCGGTTTTAGTCCGCCTGAAACCCGGACACATGATTTAAAACCCGGACCATCCGAGTGAATCCCGGACACAAGATTTAAAACCCGGACTGTCCGTGTGAATTCTGAAACATGATTCAAAACCTGGACCATCCCAGTAAATCCCAGACAGATGATTCAAAACCTGGACCATCCCGGACACGTGATTCAAAACCTGGACCATCCCGGACACGTGATTCAAAACCTGGACCATCCCGGACACGTGATTCAAAACCTGGACCATCCCGGACACGTGATTCAAAACCTGGACCATCCCGGACACGTGATTCAAAATCTGGACCGACCCGGTAAATCCCAGACACGTGATTCAAAACCTGGACCATTCGGGTGAATCCTGGACACCTGATCCAAAACCCGGACCGTCCGAGTGAATTCCAGAAACATGATTCAAAACCTGGACCGTCCGAGTAAATCCCAGACAGATGATTCAAAACCTGGACCATCCCGGACGCGTGATTCAAAACCTGGACCATCCCGGACACGTGATTCAAAATCTGGACCGACCCGGTAAATCCCAGACACGTGATTCAAAACCTGGACCATTCGGGTGAATCCTGGACACCTGATCCAAAACCCGGACCATCCGAGTGAATCCCAGAAACATGATTCAAAACCTGGACCATCCGAGTAAATCCCAGACAGATGATTCAAAACCTGGACCATCCCGGACGCGTGATTCAAAGTCTGGACCATCCCGGACACGTGATTCAAAATCTGGACCAACCCGGTAAATCCCGGACACATGATTCAAAACCTGGACCGTCTGAGTAAATCCCAGACAGATGATTCAAAACCTGGACCATCCCGGACACGTGATTCAAAATCTGGACCGACCCGGTAAATCCCGGACACATGATTCAAAACCTGGACCGTCTAGGTGAATCCTGGACACATGATCCAAAACCCGGACCATCTGAGTGAATCACAGACACATAATTCAAAACCAGAACCGTCCAAGTGAATCCCGGACACGTGATTCAAAACCCGGACCGTCCAAGTGAATCCCAGACAGATGATTCAAAACCTAGTCCGTCTGGGTAAATCCCAGACACATGATTCAAAACCTGGACCTTTCCTGACACATGATTCAAAACCTGGACCGTCCCGGTGTATCCTGGACACATGATCCAAAACCCAGACGAGTAAATCCCAGGCACACATGATTCAAAATCCGGACCATCCGAGTGAATCCCGGACACATGATTCAAAACTTGGACCGTCCGGGTGGATCCTGGACAGATGCTTCAAAACCTTATCCGTCTGGGCAAATCCCGGACACGTGATTCAAAACCTGGACCGTCCCGGTAAATCCCAGACACATGATTCAAAACCTGGACCGTCCGGGTGAATCTCGGACACATGATTCAAAATCTGGTCCCCCCAATACATCCCAGACAGTGATTCAAAATTTGGTCCATCCTGGTAAATCCCGGACACATGATTCAAAACCTGGACAGTCCCGTTAAATCCCGGACAGTGATTTAAACCCTGGATCGTCCTGGTAAATCCCGGACACATGATCCAAAACCCGGACCTCATCGGGGGCTCCCGATCCTCCTCTTCTATATCTGAAGTCAATATTGGATTGAAAAGGGAAGGGTTAAATCCTTGTCACTGGGGGAGATTTCCATCCATTTCCTGCCCTGTAGACACAACAGGAAGTGAGGGGGGTGTGGAAGGTGTCCCCCTTCTTCCGGTTTTGGTGACGGAAGCGCCATGGCAGCCCGGTGGTAAGTTAGTATTGGCAAGCTGGGTAGATTTCCTCCATCCTGGTTGGGGTTAGTAGGCGGGGTCAGCAAGGTGAGAGTGGAGGAAGGGTGTCACCGGCGATCGAAGTGCAGGATGGAGGCAGGGGAGGGGGTGGAGTCTGCACAACCTACCTGGTCAGAAGAGTGTTGTCACCCTCTGTATTTCACGTAGGGGATCCCAGGAATGGCCCTTCCCTCTCCATTACATTCCTTATTTTATACACTGTGATGTCATCACCGGGTCTCTGTGCTTCTCTATGCAAAGCAGACAGATCATGGCTGGTGGGAGGGGCTTCCTGAACACATCACAGCTCCCAGCCCCAGCACTCCTCTCAACAGCGCTCAGCCCCGACGCAAGCAGCGGGAGGAGTTGTGCAAATATCAAAATGCTTTGATGGGCGGGGTCAGTCTGGAGGAATGGGCGTTCCTAGGCAGGCTGTAATTGCATAGGTAACGCGCACGATGTGATGCTGAGCCTCCACTATTGACAGAAGTGATGAAAGGGGCGGGGGCCAGTCAGGCTGATGGAGGAGAGAGCTAGATGATGCCGGGCGTCCTCCAGCCAGGAAATGGGGCGGGGCTCTATCTGACTGGCTGCAGCTTTTAATGCACATGGTGAGAAGCTCACAGTGTGCGGTGAAATCAGAGAAAGCCATTTCAGTCCAGAAGGTAGTCGGCGATGTTCGGTCTCCTGAAGGAAGAACGGGGGATTCAGCGTCTCCATCACCGCAGGTACAGAGACCCCTCCCCCGACCATCTCCCGACACGTCTCTGCTGGGCTTTAATTATTCATCGGTGTCAGTCGCAGATCTCCGCAGAAGATGAGAAGATGTTTGAGGAATCCAATAAAATCCTGCGGGGTGTAACTGATCAATACCTGATCAATCATTCATCAAAGAGAACCTGTCTATGAGCCATCCCCACCCCCGACACACGCAGCAATTCTCACCCCCGACATGCAGCAGTTCCCACCCCCGACACGCAGCAGTTCTCACCCCCGACACGCAGCAGTTCTCACCCCCGACACGCAGCAGTTCTCACCCCCGACACGCAGCAGTTCCCACCCCCGACACGCAGCAGTTCTCTCCCCCGACACGCAGCAGTTCTCACCCCGACACGCAGCAGTTCTCACCCCCCACACGCAGCAGTTCCCACCCCCGACACGCAGCAGTTCTCACTCCCGACACGCAGCAGTTCTCATCCCCGACACGCAGCAGTTCCCACCCCCGACACGCAGCAGTTCTCTCCCCCGACACGCAGCAGTTCTCACCCCCGAAACGCAGCAGTTCCCACCCCCGACACGCAGCAGTTCTCTCCCCCGACACGCAGCAGTTCTCACCCCCGACACGCAGCAGTTCTCACCCCCAATAGTATAATAATCGGCAGAGCCCGGGACTGGCATAGACGTTAGAAAGACAGAAAAGAGTAAGTGGCTCATCGAGTCCGCCCCAATTTTTTTTTTTATACATTTCCTAGTTGGAGATCCTGTCCCCGTGTTCCTAGTTGAAGGGACTGTCCCCGTGTTCCCTGTTAGAGGTCATGTCCCCATGTTCCCTGTTAGAGGTCATGTCCCCATGTTCCCTTTTAGAGGTCATGTCCCCATGTTCCCTGTTAGAGGTCATGTCCCCATGTTCCCTTTTAGAGGTCATGTCCCCGTGTTCCCTGTTAGAGGTCATGTCCCCATGTTCCCAGTTAGAGGTCATGTCCCCGTGTTCCCAGTTAGAGGTCATGTCCCCGTGTTCCCAGTTAGAGGTCCTGTCCCCGTGTTCCCAGTTAGAGGTCATGCCCCCATGTTCCCAGTTAGAGGTCCTGTCCCCGTGTTCCCAGTTAGAGGTCATGTCCCCGTGTTCCCAGTTAGAGGTCCTGTCCCTGTGTTACCAGTTAGAGGTCATGTCCCCATGTTCCCAGTTAGAGGTCCTGTCCCCGTGTTCCCAGTTAGAGGTCATGCCCCCATGTTCCCAGTTAGAGGTCCTGTCCCCGTGTTCCCAGTTAGAGGTCCTGTCCCTGTGTTCCCAGTTAGAGGTCATGTCCCCATGTTCCCAGTTAGAGGTCCTGTCCCCGTGTTCCCAGTTAGAGGTCATGTCCCCATGTTCTCTGTTGGAGATCATATCCCCGTATTCCTAGTTAGAGGTCATGTCCCCGTGTTCCCAGTTAGAGGTCATGTCCCCGTGTTCCCAGTTAGCGGTCATGTCCCCGTGTTCCCAGTTAGAGGTCATATCCCCATGTTCCCTGTTGGAGATCATATCCCCGTATTCCTAGTTAGAGGTCATGTCCCCGTGTTCCCAGTTAGAGGTCATGTCCCTGTGTTCCCAGTTAGAGGTCATGTCCCCATGTTCCCTGTTGGAGATCATATCCCCGTATTCCTAGTTAGAGGTCCTGTCCCCGTATTCCTAGTTAGAGGTCATGTCCCTGTGGTCCCAGTTAGAGGTCATGTCCCCATGTTCCCAGTTAGAGGTCATGTCCCCGTGTTCCCAGTTAGAGGTCATGTCCCCGTGTTCCTAGATGGAGGTCCTGTCTCTGTATTCCTAGTTGGAGGTCCTGTCCCCATGTTCCTAGTTAGAGGTCCTGTCCCCATGTTCCTAGTTAGAGGTCCTGTCCCCATGTTTCTATTTGGTGGTCATTTCCCCGTATTTCTAGTTGGTGGTCCTGTCCCCATGTTCTTAGTTAGAGGTCCTGTCCCCATGTTCCTAGTTGGAGGTCCTGTCCCCGTGTTCTTAGTTGGAGGTCCCGTCCCTGTGTTCCTAGTTGGAGGTCCTGACCCCATGTTCCTAGTTGGAGGTCCTGTCCCCATGTTCCTAGTTGGAGGTCCTGTCCCCGTGTTTCCAGTTGGAGGTCCTGTCCCCATTGTTTCTAGTTGGAGGTCCTGTCCCTGTGTTCCTAGTTGTAGGTCCTGTCCCCATGTTCTTAGTTGGAGGACCTGTCCCTATGTTCCTAGTTGGAGGATGTGTCCCTATGCTCTTAGTTTACGGTCCTGTTCACGTGTTCCCAGTTTGAGGTCCTGTCTCTGCGTTCCTTGCTAGAGGTCTTGTCCCCATGTTCCTTTGAGGTCATGTCCCTGTGTTCCTAGTTGGAGGTCCTGTCCCCGTGTTCCTGGTTCATGGTCCTGTTCCCGCGTTCCTAGTTGTAGGTCATGTCCCCATGTTCCTAGTTGGAGGTCATGTTTCTGTGTTCCTAGTACACACTGGAAGGGTAAGCTTGCCCTGTGTACGGCTGG
The DNA here is from genome assembly GCA_037953035.1 of Aquarana catesbeiana. NCBI lineage: Eukaryota > Metazoa > Chordata > Amphibia > Anura > Ranidae > Aquarana > Aquarana catesbeiana. The sequence continues at coordinate 83,006 of JBBHAA010002857.1, read as the reverse complement.
AGGCTAGGAGGCCTTGGGACTGATCTGCGAGAGACGTTCTTCCCTGACCATGCAGTTGAGGCCTTGGATTGTCTGTGGATGCTGCGGAGAGCATCTGTTTGAGGTTGTCTCCTCGACTCAACCTATGCGGATACTACAAGTCGATTGAGAGAAGAAGGTCACTGGGAGTGACATCCAGAACCCACCAGCTATCACCCGAGTCGTACAAGAAGCTGCTACCCCTGTATCAACGACTATCCCAGGACAACCAGTTGCTCCTCAAGGCCACGGTTGGGCCCAATTGCTCGTCTTGATGTCCGAGCCGCCGGGGAAGAAAGTACCGGAGCTGGGTAAGCCAGCGAGGAATGGAAGCAGTATGCCTGTGGGGGAGGTGTAGGCAGTGGCTATTAAAAGGGAAACTGTAGTTGTGCCAGTTGGAGCAAGCGCCAAGCACCACTATATCCCGGCTGAAGAGTGTTCTATCATAACATACCAGGAAGTGGGGTGGCAGTGACGAGGAGCCAATGAGTGAGGTACAAGTAGGTGAAGTTCCTTCTGCTGTTGCTGCCAATGTGGAGATCAAGCTGTCTGCCAACGCGGCTCCGCTGGTCACCATTTCTAGGTCTGTTGAGGAAGCTCATTGGGTTAAATTAGTCCCCAAAGCTCACCCTATTACACCGATGCCCAACAATAAGCCTGATCATAAGCTGGATGTGGTTGCTGGGTGTTCCGTTTAGCATGCTCTCGACGCGCGGGTCCTACCTGGATACGGAGACCATAAAACCCTGACTCGGCTCTCTAATATACAGCAGTTTGTGATAAAGAAAATGGCGGAGGAGTTCTGGTATCTATACCCCTATATGCCGACTCACCTGGAGGAAGAGATTTTTGATAAAGAAGTCCAGTGGGTGGATGAGGCTGTGCGCAGTTTTCTTCAGATCCCTCTTCAGTTAGACTTTCTTGTCACCCAAGGTCGTTAGAAAATACCTCTCAGTGCTAAACACCTGGGGCTACGGCCGTAAGATAAATCTGGACAGTGTTGATCATTCACAGGCCAGACAAGAAGGACATTAAACGCTTTATCACTACGGTGAATGCAAAAGGAGAGTCCTTAACCACTTGCCGACCGGCTCACGCCGATATACGTCGGCAAAGTGGCATGGGTGCGCAAAACAACATACCCGAGAAACCCTATGCAATGGATTGGATCGCCCCCAAATAGCTGGGGAAGTGGAGCGGATCCAGACATACCTCTTATAGGGATAATACTCAAGGCGGGTGCCTGCACAGAGACTGGCGCAGCAGCAGGGACGGCCTGCAACATAGGTTGTATCGGGGAGGCCACAGTGGGAGATTCCAGGTGAGCCGTGCGACAAAGGAGCGCTTGTAACGCCATGGCAAACCGATCCATGCGGTGATCCAGTTAATCCAATCTGGAAAAAATATTACCAACAAGTGGATTCACTGCATCTTCTGAATTCATGGCCTTCACCTACTGTCAGAAACCATGAATCAGACTGAGACAGATGTACAGTTAAATCACACTTGTTTAATAATAATAATAAACAGAGTAAACATAGTCAAAACATAGCCAGAGTTCAGGAACCGGAACAGATAGTCAGACAAGCCAAAACGTCAGGGAGCCAGAGAACAGCGTAGTAGAACAGCAAGCAGTATCCAGAGCCAGAAGGAATGTCAGCCAAGCAAGTCTTTAACAGGAACACAGGAGAGCGTCTCTAGAGATGTGACCAAGGCGAAGGCAGAGATCATCTGGACTGGACAGCTTAAGTAAGCAGGACTGACGAGCAGGATATCATCAACAGGTGAGGCACCATGGAGAGAAAGGAGCTGGCAATTAGCCGACAGCTGAGCGGCCAGCTCAGAGAAGGAAGGGCTGAGCCCAGCCCTGACAGTCGGTGCGTCTTCCTTGGCTAAGGGGAGACAGGGATCTAACTTGACAACACTAATACTTTTTATTTCTTGTTATTACTGTATATATTAGATAGTTAGGAAGCAATACCATTGCTTTTGCTTGCCTTTAAAACTGTATACAAAATATTTGATATTCCATTGTCGTATGTGATTTACCATTTCTCATGTGTCTGATTACTATGTTTATTTCATGTAGTACGCCACATACACTGTTACCTTGTTATTCTTTCCTTGTTTTCCCACCCATCCCTGTTTTTTCCAGGACATTCACTCTCAGGCTTGAGAGCTCAAATTATTTTTCTGAAGGCTCTGAGACGCAGTTTTGTGGGCAGGGGGAGGATGTTGCACCCTGGTGTATAGGCAGGGTTGCTCCTAAATTTACCTGCCAAGTATAGCTGCCTTGGCCAATTGTTGAGGATCAATTGATTCCACTCCAAGTCTGTAATTGCTGCACTTCTCTTTTTCGCCGCTAGGTGGCCGGGTACTTGGTGGCATTAGATATGAGAAGGGTAAAGCAAGGTCAGATTATGGGTATATGAGGTATCCCAGCCAATGGGCAGGGGTTTTCTTAAATTCCTTGGCCTGCTGGGATTTATTTGGGTGGAGTCAGGTGATCAGTGTTCTGTACCACCTGGACGGCTGTCTGGGTGGACATATGTTGTATTGCCCGGGCTGCTAGGCCGGAGATTGGGCCTATCCCGGGCACATCTGGCTGCTAGGATGTCTGAGGGCCTATCCAGAAGCAAGAGAGCAGCGCTGGGTTGGGATTGCGGCTTGCAGTCCAACCAAATGTGACGGAGCACCTTTCGTGGTCGGAGGTATAGAGGGGAAGCTGTCACCACTAAGGGACCATCCACCTTATTACCAGGGACCACAGTGAGTAGCTGAAGCAAGTACCAGAGCAGTATTCTCACCAACCGGGGACGGTGAAGAATCTGGAAACTTCAGTGGGTATCAAGCCAGTGACCCAACCAGCGGAGGTGACGCTTGCAGAGCAGCCTTGTGTGTCAAGCCGTCTGACGGATTCGTACGTGATGACGTACGACCGGACTAAAACAAGGAAGTTCATAGCCAGTAGCCAATAGCCGCCCTGGCGTCAGTTTTTATCCGTCGGACTAGCATACAAACGAGCGGACTTTTCGACCGGACTCGAGTCCCTCGAAAAATTTTGAAACATGTTTTATTTCTAGGTCAGTCGAAACTCTTGGGGAAAAAAAGTCCGCTGGAGCCCACACACGATCGAATTGTCCGACGGACTCCGGTCCGCCGAATCAAGTATGCCGCAAAGTCCGGTCGTGTGTACGCGGCATTACGCTTTGTGGTAGGAACTGTTAAAGACTGTTGCCATAGGAGACAGCATTCCTGCACCTGCAGATGTGGAGTCTTGCTGGAGGCCTTTCCCTGCATGGCTGTCCTCCTGTTGAAGTCTCGGAGTCTGCCAACTAATCTTGCAACTACCTAAGGGTGTCCTGGCCCTAACCATCTCTCCCAAAGTTCTGTTAAGAGAAAAAAAATCTCTTTTGCATTCAAGAAGTGTCTGGCACCCAATCAATCTAACCTGCATTACACCCACTATGCCATGTAACCCACCATACACAGAAGGATGTCAGCTATCTCTGGCCCTGGAGGTCCTCATTACACCAAAGTAGACCTGGGACCTTGCTACACAAGCATGCTTGAACCCACTTAGGTTGCATTATTCACATCTGTGTGTTCCTAAACGCACGACAAAACAAACAGAAATGTGAGTTTGGCCGCGTATTTCAGATATGTGCTACAATTGCGGGTCTCACTTGCGGTGCCATGAATGAAAACTTGAAATGAAAAATGAAAATAAAAAAAAAATGAAAAATTCCCTGACACCCCCCAAGTGTTTATAATGCATAGGACAGCCATAGGCCACGCATTCCTAGTTGGAGGTTCGGTCCCCGTGTTCCTAGTTGGAGGCCTTGTCCCTGTGTTTCTAGTTGGAGGTCCTCTCCCCGTGTTCCTAGTTGGAGGTCAAGTCTCTGTGTTCCTAGTTGGAGGTCCTCTCCCCCTGTTCCTAGTTGGAGGTCATGTCCCTGTGTTCCTAGTTGGAGGTCCTCTCCAAGTGTTCCTAGTTGGAGCTCATGTCCCTGTGTTTCTAGTTGGAGGTCCTCTCCTTGTGTTCCTAGTTGGAGGTCCTCTCCAAGTGTTCCGAGTTGGAGCTCATGTCCCTGTGTTTCTAGTTGGAGGTTCTCTCCCCGTGTTCCTAGTTGGAGGTCATGTCCCTGTGTTTCTAGTTGGAGGTCCTCCCCCCAAGTTCCCAGTTGGAGGACCAGTCCCTGTGTTCCTAGTTGGAGGTTCTTTCCCCATGTTCCTGGTTGATGGTTCTTTCCCCATGTTTCCAGTTGGAGGTCATGTCCCTGTGTTCCTAGTTAGAGGTCTTCTCCTCATGTCCCTGTGTTGTTCCTAGTTGGAGGTCCTCTCCCCGTGTTCCTAGTTGGAGGTCATGTCCCTGTGTTCCTAGTTGGAGGCCCTCTCCCCGTATTCCTAGTTGGAGGTCTTGTCTCTGTGTTTCTAGTTGGAGGTCCTCTTTGCCGTGTTCTAAGCTGGAGGTCATGTCCCTGTGTTTCTAGTTGCAGGTCCTCTCCCCATGTTCCTAGTTGGAGGTCATGTCCCTGTGTTCCTAGTTGGTGGTCCTCTCCCCGTGTTCCTAGTTGGAGGTCCCGTCCCCATGTTCCTAGTTGGAGGTCATGTCCCTGTGTTCCTAGTTGGAGGTCCTCTCCCCGTGTTCCTAGTTGGGGGTCATGTCCCTGTGTTTCTAGTTGGAGGTCCTCTCCCCGTGTTCCTAGTTGGAGGTCATGTCCCTGTGTTCCTAGCTGGAGGTATTGTCTCCGTGTTCCCAGTTGGAGGACCTGTCCCTCTGTTCCTAGTTGGAGGTCCTGTCCCTGTGTTCCTAGCTGGAGGTTCTTTCCCCATGTTCCTAATTGAAAGTCCTTTCCCCATGTTCCTAGTTGATGGTTCTTTCCCCATGTTCCTAGTTGAAAGTCCTTTCCCCATGTTCCTAGTTGATGATTCTTTCCCCATGTTCCTAGTTGAAGGTCCTTTCCCCATGTTCCTAGTTGATGGTTCTTTCCCCATGTTCCTAATTGGAGGTTCTGTCCCCATGTTCCTAATTGGAGGTTCTGTCCCCATGTTCCTAGTTGATGGTTCTTTCCCCATGTTCCTAGTTGAAAGTCCTTTCCCCATGTTCCTAGTTGATGATTCTTTCCCCATGTTCCTAGTTGAAGGTCCTTTCCCCATGTTCCTAGTTGATGGTTCTTTCCCCATGTTCCTAATTGGAGGTCCTGTCCCCATGTTCCTAGTTTAAGGACCTGTCCCCGTGTTCCTAGTTTAAGATCCTGTCCCTATGTTCTTCATCTCAGGTTCATACTGAAAATCCTGCCTTTTATCTCTGGCAATAGGAAAAGTAAAATGCGGTGTCTCCATCGTGGCGGCACTCTCTGTCATCCTGCAGAAGGTGGTGGGTCCTCTTTAAGACGCCAACTCTCATTCCTGGGATTAGAGGAGCCCCCCGTTGTCTCTGGTAATTGGCATGAGGAGGTAATGATGTGAGAAGGCGTCTCTCCCACACGTGTGGTTTCCGGTAAGCTCATTAGACGCACGGCCGTGTAAATTCAACAATTGTTCCTGCGCTCTGCCATAATCCCCCCATCCCCCCCCCTTCCTCCGCACAATTGTGACTTACGCTTTCCGTGGTGTCACCCCCATGTCACGCTCCCGTCAGAAGAGCCACTTAAACCTTCACGTGTTTATAGGAATGAAGCAGGCGAGAGCCTCCACAGAGCAGACCAGGCAGTTGTATGGCTTTGCCGCCTCTTTAAAAGTACCAGCAGGCCCTGCAGATCAGAGATGGCAATGAAATTGGGGCACAGGTGGGCCAATCCTTTGCAAGAAATGGGTTCAAGACAATCTGTCTGTGTGGGGTTAGTCCCGAGCCATGAGGAGATCTGGAAGTGTATAAGATTTGGTAGTATACTTTCCTGGAGGGGACTACCCCTCTGTCATCAATGTATTCGGGGGGTATTCTTTCCTGGGGGCCACTATTTATTGACAAAAATGATTTAGGGGCCTCTCCCACTGACCAATGATTTGGGGGCTATTCTTTCCTGGGGCCATGATCCCACTGACACCTAAGATTGGGGGGCTATTCTTCCCTAAGGCCCACTATCCCACTGACACCAATGATTTAGGGTGTTATCTCCTAGGGGGCCACTATCCTACTGACACCAATGATTTGAGGGGCTATTCTCTCCTGGGGGCCACTATCCACTGACACCAATGATTTAGGGTGCTCTCTCCTAGGGGGGCACTCTCCACTGATACCATTGATTTAGGGTGTTCTCTTCTAGGGGCAACTATCCACTAACACCAATGATTTAGGGTGTTCTCTTCTAGGGGTCACTATCCCACTAACACCAATGATTTAGGGTGTTCTCTTCTAGGGGTCACTATCCCACTGACACCAATGATTTAGGGTGTTCTCTTCTAGGGGTCACTATCCCACTGACACCAATGATTTAGGGTGTTCTTTTCTAGGGGTCACTATCCCACTGACACCAATGATTTAGGGTGTTCTCTTCTAGGGGTCACTATCCCACTGACACCAATGATTTAGGGTGTTCTTTTCTAGGGGTCACTATCCATTGACACCAATGATTTAGGGTGTTCTTTTCTAGGGGTCACTATCCACTGACACCAATGATTTAGGGGGTTCTCTTCAAGGGGTCACTCTCCACTGACACCATTATTTAGGGTGTTCTCTTCTAGGGGCCACTATCCCACTAACACCAATGATTTTGGGGGGGGCTATTCTTCCCTGAGGCACACTATCCACTGACACCAATGTTTTAGGGTGTTATCTTCTAGGGCCCACTATCCACTGACACCAATGATGTGGGGGCTATTCACTTATTGGAGCCACTATCCCACTGACACCAATGGTTTGGGGGGGTATTTTTCCCTGGTGGGTCACTGTCCTACTGATACCAATGATTTGGGGGCCATTATTCCCAGGGGGGCATTATCTCACTAGCCCCAAAAATATGGTGGCTTTTCTTTCCTAGGGGGGCACTATACCACCAACCAATAATTTAGGGGTTATTCTCTCCTGGGTGTTCTCTCCTGGGGGGCACTATCCACTGACACCAATGATTTAGGGACTGTTCCCTCCTGGGACTATGATCTACCTTTCTCACCTAGGGGCCACTATTCCACTGACACTAATGATTTGGGAGCCATTCTTCCTGCGGCCATGATCCCACTGACACCAAAGATTTGGGGGGAGGGTTTTTCTTTAAAGCCCACTATCCCACTGACACCAATGATTTAGGGTGTTCTCTCCTTGGGGCCACTATCCCACTGACACCAACGATTTAGGGTGTTCTCTCCTTGGGGCCTCTATCCCACTGACACCAATGATTTAGGGTGTTCTCTCCTTGGGGCCACTATCCCACTGACTCCAATGATTTAGGGTGTTCTCTCCTTGGGGCCTCTATCCCACTGACACCAATGATTTAGGGTGTTCTCTCCTAGGAGACCACTATCCCACTGACACCAATGATTTAGGGTGTTCTCTCCTAGGAGACCACTATCCCACTGACACCAATGATTTAGGGTGTTCTCTTCTAGGAGGCCACTCTCCACTGACACCAATGATTTAGGGGGTCTCTCCTAGGAGGCCACTCTCCACTGACACCAAATGATTCAGGGGGTTCTCTTCTAGGAGGCCACTCTGCACTGACACCAAATGATTCAGGGGGTTCTCTCCTAGGAGGCCACTCTCCACTGACACCAATGATTTAGGGTGTTTTCTCCTAGGAGGCCACTCTCCACTGACACCAATGATTTAGGGTGCCCTCTCCTAGGGGCCACTATCCACTGACACCAATAATTTAGGGTGTTCTCTTCAAGGGGGGCACTCTCCACTGACACCAATGATTTAGGGGGTTCTCTTCTAGGGGGCCACTATCCCACTGACACCAATGATTTAGGGTGTTCTCTACTAGGAGGCCACTATCCCACTGACACCAATGATTTAGGGTGTTCTCTTCTAGGAGGCCACTCTCCACTGACACCAATGATTTAGGGTGTTCTCTTCTAGGAGGCCACTCTCCACTGACACCAATGATTTAGTGTGTTCTCTCCTAGGAGGCCACTCTCCCACTGACACCAATGATTTCAGATTAATACATTTTTGGTAAATAAAGCCTCATACAAATCTCAGAAGATCTAGAGCCGGGATCTCGGTGTCGGAGGCGGGGATCGGGTGGTGTAGAGGTTAACAGCAAGGCTGCAATCATGGAAGGTTCTCATTACCGAAGATTTAAGAACTGCTGAGGAATTGAGTCCGGATTGCTGGCCTTAACCATGAAGGATTGTGATTTACGCTTTCCGCGATGTCACCCCCGTGTCACGTTCCCTGCAGGAGATCCATTTCACCTTGACGTGTTTCCAGGAATGAAGCACGGCATGGTGGAACACTCATAAATCCCTGACCCCCCCCCACAAAGAGCAGCCCTGGCGGTCTACTGCTTAGACACGTCTTAATAACTACAAGTATCAGCAAGCCCTGCAGATTGGAGGTGGGAAAGGATGTTGGGCATGGATGGGCCAATCCTCTGGAAGTGAAGGAGCAGTTGGAGGCACCCTGTTAGTACGGGATGAATCCTAACCCATGAGTTGGTCTGGAAGGGTTCATTACCGAATACCGGAGAATTCCCTGTGTGAATGCGTACTCAGCTCAGCCAGGATCTCAACATCGGTGAATCACCATCAAGCATCGAGTCAGACCACCAGATCTCTGAGGGCACCTCCAACTATGGTCAGTCTTCAATACCGGGCGCTGTCACCCCTTTCCTGCCCAGGCCAATTCTCAGCTTTCAGCGCTGTCACACTTTGAATGACAATTGCGCGGTCGTGTAACACTGTACACATATGATATTTTTATTTTTTTTTTCACACAAATAGACCTTTCTTTCGGTGGTATTTTTTTTTTTTTTGTTAAATAAATGAAAAAATACAGAAAATTTCGAAGAAAAAAAAAATGTATTTTTCTGTTTTAAAATTTTGCACAAAAAAATAACCACTTGCCGACCAAACCTTTTCTGGCACTTTTTGTTTCAGTAATTGTTTTTGCTAGAAAATTATATATATATTTTAGTAAATAGATACCCAACATGTCACGCTTTTAAAATTGCGCACGCTCGTGGAATGGCGACAAACTACGGTACTTAAAAATTTCCAAATATTTACAGGTTACCAGTTTAGGTCTAGCGCTAGAATTATTGTTCTCACTCTGATGTTCGGAAGCAGTACCTCACATGTGTGGTGAGAACGCCGTTTACGTATGTGTGCGCCACATACGTATACGTTCACTTCTGCGCGTGAGCACGGAGGGTTGGGATCGCTTTCCATTTTTTTTTTTCCTTATTTTTTTCTTTCTTTCTTTCTTTTTTTATACTTTCCCTTTTATTATCACTTTTATTCCTATTATAAGAAAAGTAAACATCCCTTGTAATAGAAATAAGGATGACAGGTCCTCTTTATGGAGATCATATAATAGAAATAAGAGATGACAGGTCCTCTTTATGGGGATCTCATGTAATAGAAATAAGAGATGACAGGTCCTCTTTATGGAGATCTCATGTAATAGAAATAAGAGATGACAGGTCCTCTTTATGGGGATCTCATGTAATAGAAATAAGAGATGACAGGTCCTCTTTATGGAGATCTCATGTAATAGAAATAAGAGATGACAGGTCCTCTTTATGGAGAGATCATGTAATAGAAATAAGAGATGACAGGTCCTCTTTATGGAGAGATCATGTAATAGAAATAAGAGATGACAGGTCCTCTTTATGGAGATCTCATGTAATAGAAATAAGAGATGACAGGTCCTCTTTATGGAGATCTCATGTAATAGAAATAAGAGATGACAGGTCTTCTTTATGGAGATCTCATGTAATAGAAATAAGAGATGACAGGTCCTCTTTATGGAGACATCTCATGTAATAGAAATAAGAGATGACAGGTCCTCTTTATGGAGATCTCATGTAATAGAAATAAGAGATGACAGGTCCTCTTTATGGAGAGATCATGTAATAGAAATAAGAGATGACAGGTCCTCTTTATGGAGAGATCTCATGTAATAGAAATAAGAGATGACAGGTCCTCTTTATGGAGATCTCATGTAATAGAAATAAGAGATGACAGGTCCTCTTTATGGAGAGATCTTATGTAATAGAAATAAGAGATGACAGGTCCTCTTTATGGAGAGATCTCATGTAATAGAAATAAGAGATGACAGGTCCTCTTTATGGAGATCTCATGTAATAGAAATAAGAGATGACAGGTCCTCTTTATGGAGATCTCATGTAATAGAAATAAGAGATGACAGGTCCTCTTTATGGAGATCTCATGTAATAGAAATAAGAGATGACAGGTCCTCTTTATGGAGATCTCATGTAATAGAAATAAGAGATGACAGGTCCTCTTTATGGAGATCTCATGTAATAGAAATAAGAGATGACAGGTCCTCTTTATGGAGATCTCATGTAATAGAAATAAGAGATGACAGGTCCTCTTTATGGAGATCTCATGTAATAGAAATAAGAGATGACAGGTCTTCTTTATGGAGATCTCATGTAATAGAAATAAGAGATGACAGGTCCTCTTTATGGAGAGATCTCATGTAATAGAAATAAGAGATGACAGGTCCTCTTTATGGAGATCATATAATAGAAATAAGAGATGACAGGTCCTCTTTATGGAGATCTCATGTAATAGAAATAAGAGATGACAGGTCCTCTTTATGGAGATCTCATGTAATAGAAATAAGAGATGACAGGTCCTCTTTATGGAGATCTCATGTAATAGAAATAAGAGATGACAGGTCCTCTTTATGGAGATCTCATGTAATAGAAATAAGAGATGACAGGTCCTCTTTATGGAGATCTCATGTAATAGAAATAAGAGATGACAGGTCCTCTTTATGGAGATCTCATGTAATAGAAATAAGAGATGACAGGTCCTCTTTATGAAGAGATCTCATGTAATAGAAATAAGAGATGACAGGTCCTCTTTATGGAGAGATCTCATGTAATAGAAATAAGAGATGACAGGTCCTCTTTATGGAGATCTCATGTAATAGAAATACGAGATGACAGGTCCTCTTTATGGGGATCTCATGTAATAGAAATAAGAGATGACAGGTCCTCTTTATGGAGAGATCTCATGTAATAGAAATAAGAGATGACAGGTCCTCTTTATGAAGAGATCTCATGTAATAGAAATAAGAGATGACAGGTCCTCTTTATGGAGATCTCATGTAATAGAAATAAGAGATGACAGGTCCTCTTTATGGAGAGATCTCATGTAATAGAAATAAGAGATGACAGGTCCTCTTTATGAAGAGATCTCATGTAATAGAAATAAGAGATGACCGGTCCTCTTTATGGAGAGATCTCATATAATAGAAATAAGAGATGACAGGTCCTCTTTATGGAGATCTCATGTAATAGAAATAAGAGATGACAGGTCCTCTTTATGGAGAGATCTCATGTAATAGAAATAAGAGATGACAGGTCCTCTTTATGGAGATCTCATGTAATAGAAATAAGAGATGACAGGTCCTCTTTATGGAGATCTCATGTAATAGAAATAAGAGATGACAGGTCCTCTTTATGGAGATCTCATGTAATAGAAATAAGAGATGACAGGTCCTCTTTATGGAGATCATGTAATAGAAATAAGAGATGACAGGTCCTCTTTATGGAGATCTCATGTAATAGAAATAAGAGATGACAGGTCCTCTTTATGGAGATCTCATGTAATAGAAATAAGAGATGACAGGTCCTCTTTATGGAGAGATCTCATGTAATAGAAATAAGAGATGACAGGTCCTCTTTATGAAGAGATCTCATGTAATAGAAATAAGAGATGACAGGTCCTCTTTATGGAGATCTCATGTAATAGAAATAAGAGATGACAGGTCCTCTTTATGGAGAGATCTCATGTAATAGAAATAAGAGATGACAGGTCCTCTTTATGGAGATCTCATGTAATAGAAATAAGAGATGACAGGTCCTCTTTATGGAGATCTCATGTAATAGAAATAAGAGATGACAGGTCCTCTTTATGGAGATCTCATGTAATAGAAATAAGAGATGACAGGTCCTCTTTATGGAGATCTCATGTAATAGAAATAAGAGATGACAGGTCCTCTTTATGGGGATCTCATGTAATAGAAATAAGAGATGACAGGTCCTCTTTATGGAGAGATCATGTAATAGAAATAAGAGATGACAGGTCCTCTTTATGAAGAGATCTCATGTAATAGAAATAAGAGATGACAGGTCCTCTTTATGAAGAGATCTCATGTAATAGAAATAAGAGATGACAGGTCCTCTTTATGGAGATCTCATGTAATAGAAATAAGAGATGACAGGTCCTCTTTATGGAGAGATCATGTAATAGAAATAAGAGATGACAGGTCCTCTTTATGGAGAGATCTCATGTAATAGAAATAAGAGATGACAGGTCCTCTTTATGGAGAGATCTCAGGTAATAGAAATAAGAGATGACAGGTCCTCTTTATGGAGAGATCTCATGTAATAGAAATAAGAGATGACAGGTCCTCTTTATGGAGAGATCTCATGTAATAGAAATAAGAGATGACAGGTCCTCTTTATGGAGATCTCATGTAATAGAAATAAGAGATGACAGGTCCTCTTTATGGAGAGATCTCATGTAATAGAAATAAGAGATGACAGGTCCTCTTTATGGGGATCTCATGTAATAGAAATAAGAGATGACAGGTCCTCTTTATGGAGATCTCATGTAATAGAAATAAGAGATGACAGGTCCTCTTTATGGAGAGATCTCATGTAATAGAAATAAGAGATGACAGGTCCTCTTTATGGAGAGATCATGTAATAGAAATAAGAGATGACAGGTCCTCTTTATGAAGAGATCTCATGTAATAGAAATAAGAGATGACAGGTCCTCTTTATGGAGAGATCTCATGTAATAGAAATAAGAGATGACAGGTCCTCTTTATGGAGATCTCATGTAATAGAAATAAGAGATGACAGGTCCTCTTTATGGAGAGATCTCATGTAATAGAAATAAGAGATGACAGGTCCTCTTTATGGGGATCTCATGTAATAGAAATAAGAGATGACAGGTCCTCTTTATGGAGATCTCATGTAATAGAAATAAGAGATGACAGGTCCTCTTTATGGAGATCTCATGTAATAGAAATAAGAGATGACAGGTCCTCTTTATGAAGAGATCTCATGTAATAGAAATAAGAGATGACAGGTCCTCTTTATGGAGAGATCTCATGTAATAGAAATAAGAGATGACAGGTCCTCTTTATGGAGAGATCTCATGTAATAGAAATAAGAGATGACAGGTCCTCTTTATGGAGAGATCTCATGTAATAGAAATAAGAGATGACAGGTCCTCTTTATGGAGATCTCATGTAATAGAAATAAGAGATGACAGGTCCTCTTTATGGAGAGATCTCATGTAATAGAAATAAGAGATGACAGGTCCTCTTTATGGAGAAATCTCATGTAATAGAAATAAGAGATGACAGGTCCTCTTTATGGAGATCTCATGTAATAGAAATAAGAGATGACAGGTCCTCTTTATGGAGAGATCTCATGTAATAGAAATAAGAGATGACAGGTCCTCTTTATGGAGATCTCATGTAATAGAAATAAGAGATGACAGGTCCTCTTTATGGAGATCTCATGTAATAGAAATAAGAGATGACAGGTCCTCTTTATGGAGAGGTCTATAACACCCCAACTCTTTTCTTTATCTTTAAAAACAAAAGATAAAAAAAATGTTTTTGATCTTTTGCTTTAAAAGAAAAAAAAATTATTTTTTTTTTGACCAGAAGTGATGTCATGCTGTTGCTCTGGTCCTCCAAGGCCATAGAGACAATCAGGGACGATCTTAATTTTTTTTTTTTCAATTCTTTCAATAATTTTAAATTTTTTTTGCAATTTTTTTTTTTTTTTTTTGCATACTATGACCAGAGCAAGAAAGCGTTACCATAGTAATGCTGTACTACTCTGAGGGGAGGTAATCAGGTTTTTTTTTTGCACACTATGATTGCTTATAACAGTGAATTTCATAGTTATAAGCAACCATTTTACTGAATAAAGTCCATTCATTCAGCAGCGTTTACTCTTGTTATCAGCTGTGATTGGCCCTGTCTGTACCATGTGATCACTGTGACCAATCACAGAGATCAACACAATAGTACACAATGAATGGTATGAATGGAAGCCACCATTGTGTACAATTGTCATGTGATTGGTCACAGCAATCACATGGTACTGGCAGTAGGCCGGTGGACACAGAGGGTGATAGATCACACCCCAGCGCAGCTCGTGAAGCTCGTGGGAGGCGAGTTTTGGGGAGGACCTCATATGACGTTCCATTCAGAACCAGAGAGCTCCCACCCAGCTGTCGTTTGACTAAAGACCACATTCACAGAAATATGCCATCTACCATTTGTAGAGTCTTCCCAATTAGCAGGGCAGCGAGAACTGAAGGTTCTTGAGCCCAGATTACTAACTTTGACTAGACAAGAACACGCATGGACAATGCATGCATTTGTTAACCTAGTCGGAGGCTGCGGAAGTTCTTGGGACACCTGAACTATTTTTTTACGATGACGGTTGTCAAGGACTTCTGTGAAGGTTCTCATTTCTCCGGGTCACAGTATATCTAGTAGAAATTGGTCACCTCCAACTGGACCTGTTCTGTAATGTGACATATTGTAGCTTATCCAAGCCAATTCTTCAGTTCAGGAACATGCCCCGGCATTTACGTCCACATAGATACCTTCATCTAGTCACTATGGAATGTTTCAAAGGAGATGTTGATTGTCCAAGAACAGGGTGGGATTTAATGGAACGGTTGGGACTTTAAATGAGGCATGGGGCTGTGCCTCCATTCCGAATGCAAGAGAAAAAAAAGGGGGGGGGGGGAAGGCCGGAGGCCAAATGGGACTTTAAATGAGGCAGCAGACAGGTTGGAGTAAGGTCAAAAATATGTACAAGTTTATTGGTAAAAAATTCTGGGTATACAACACATGTAAGGGTTACGTGTGCATGCGCACAGACCATAGCCTACATGAATGCATGTGTAGACAAACAATCAAAGAAAGTATATCTAACCATATAAAACTGTAGCAAATATACACTGTACAATAGATGCATAGATATATACTGGGGTGCACAACACACATGATGTGAAAGGTGAGTATGAAAAATAAAAAATAATAAAATAATGAGGTACATCAAAAAATTGATCAATATCAGATCCAATTAAAAGCCCAGTGGCTGCATCCTTGGTGGCCGACGCGTTTCTGTGAATACACTTCTTCAGGGGCGGATGCTACAGGATTTCTGAAATTACAAAATATGAAGCCATCAAAAAATGAAAAATAAAAATAAATGCAACCAGAAAGGACAATATGTCAATTTCTGGGTACTCACGATGTAGCCAGACTGTGGTACAGGGCAAGGACTGGGCAAGGAATATGCTCTCCCCCGGAGCTGGGGTGGCAGGTACTCAAGCGCAGGACAGGCGCACACCGGCATCATCCCCAAAGCACAACCAACATCTCCACAACAAGGCCAATCATGGGTCAGGGGGGTGGACAAGGATCTAAAATGAGTAAATAGATCCATGAAGATGATCAAAGTACTGGCACTTAAAAGTAAGGGGAGTAAGAAATCGTAATATGGTCATAGAGTATTACCTTGGAGGTGCTTGAAACCAGAGCTGACCACCACTGTGGCGTCTGCATTGGTGTAGGAAGGAGAGGGGAATGTGCCCGGGGCGACGCCTGATATGCGTCCCGACCGCGCCGGTGATTGCCACCGACGTCACGCTGCGGGCCCACAGATGGAAAAACAATGCGCCTGCACAACGGCGCCAGCTAGTGACGTCATGCGCAGGAGCATTGCGTGGCGCCGATGCGGTGTGGGCACCCACCCGATCCCCCACACCAAACCAGCGGGCGCATTGTTTTTCCATCTGTGGCCGACGTAGCTGTACGCAATTGCGTCAGCCTGGGCGGGTCCCTGCCGCCGAGCAGGGGGCCCCGCCCCACGCACTGTCGGCCCGCAGCGTGACGTCGGTGGCAATCACCGGCGCGGTCGGGACGCATATCAGGCGTCGCCCCGGGCACATTCCCCTCTCCTTCCTACACCAATGCAGACGCCACAGTGGTGGTCAGCTCTGGTTTCAAGCACCTCCAAGGTAATACTCTATGACCATATTACGATTTCTTACTCCCCTTACTTTTAAGTGCCAGTACTTTGATCATCTTCATGGATCTATTTACTCATTTTAGATCCTTGTCCACCCCCCTGACCCATGATTGGCCTTGTTGTGGAGATGTTGGTTGTGCTTTGGGGATGATGCCGGTGTGCGCCTGTCCTGCGCTTGAGTACCTGCCACCCCAGCTCCGGGGGAGAGCATATTCCTTGCCCAGTCCTTGCCCTGTACCACAGTCTGGCTACATCGTGAGTACCCAGAAATTGACATATTGTCCTTTCTGGTTGCATTTATTTTTATTTTTCATTTTTTGATGGCTTCATATTTTGTAATTTCAGAAATCCTGTAGCATCCGCCCCTGAAGAAGTATATTCACAGAAACGCGTCGGGCACCAAGGATGCAGCCACTGGGCTTTTAATTGGATCTGATATTGATCAATTTTTTAATGTACCTCATTATTTTATTATTTTTTATTTTTCATACTCACCTTTCACATCATGTGTGTTGTGCACCCCAGTATATATCTATGCATCTATTGTACAGTGTATATTTGCTACAGTTTTATATGGTTAGATATACTTTCTTTGATTGTTTGTCTACACATGCATTCATGTAGGCTATGGTCTGTGCGCATGCACACGTAACCCTTACATGTGTTGTATACCCAGAATTTTTTACCAATAAACTTGTACATATTTTTGACCTTACTCCAACCTGTCTGCTGCCTCATTTAAAGTCCCATTTGGCCTCCGGCCTTCCCCCCCCCCCTTTTTTTTTTCAAGAACAGGGTGGGAGGTGTGGAAGTTGTGGAACCAGCTTGTTCTAGTTACATAATCCCATCCTTGCTGCCAAGGGTCTGTATAGGTGTTAACTGTTCAAGTTGCATGGCTGAAGGTGTGAAACGTTGTCTATGCACTGGGGTAGAGGTGGTAAAACGGCATTATATGTAAAAGACCGATGGTGTTGAAAGCCTCCACCCCTATTCAATGATGGGTGTTCTAGTTTAATTTAGATGTCTCTTACCTCTGTTCATTGGTGGGTGTTTCAGTTTTATGCAGATGGGACCCACCCCTATTCAATGATGGGTGTTCCAGTTTCATGTAGATGGCCTCCACTCTTGTTTAATGATGGTTGTTTTAGCTTGATTTAGATGCCCCTACCCTTGTTCATTGGTGGGTGTTCCAGTTTGACATAGATGGCCTCCACACTTGTTCAGCGATGGTTGTTCCAGTTTTATGTAGATGGCCTCCACCCCTGTTCCTTAATGGTTGTTCCAGTTTGACATAGATGGCCTCCAGCCCTGTTCAATGATGGATGTTCCAGTATGATTTAGATGGCCTCCACTCATGTTTAATGATGGTTGTTCTAGTTTGACATACTTAAGATGTCCAACATCCCTATTCAGGGATGGTTGTGTCATCTTGATTTAGATGGCCACTACCCCTGTTCAGTGATAGCTGTTCCAGTTTGACGTAGATGGCCTCCACCCCTGTAAATTGATGGGTGTTCCAGTTTGATGTAAATGGCCTTCACCTCTGTTCAGTGGTGGGTGTTCCAGTTTGTTGTAGATGGCCTTCAGCCCAGGTTAGTGATGGGTGTTCCAGTTTGATATAGATGGCCTTTAGCCCAGTTCAGTGATGGGTGTTCCAGTTTGTTGTAGATGGCCTTCACCCCTGTTCATTGATGGGTGTTCCAGTTTGTTGTAGATGGCCTTCAGCCCAGTTCAGTGATGGGTGTTCCAGTTTGTTGTAGATGACCTTCAGCTCAGTTCAGTGATGGGTGTTCCAGTTTGTTGTAGATGGCCCCCATCCCTGTTCATTGATGGGTGTTCTAGTTTAATGTAGATGGTCCCTAACCTATTTAGTGATGGGTGTTCCAGTTTGACAGAGATGGCCTCCACCCCTGTTTAATGATGGTTGTTCTAGTTTGACGTAGATGGCCCCCACCCCTGTTCAATGATGGTTCAATTATGGTTTTCCAGTTTGACATAGTTGGCCCCTACCCTTGTTCAGTGATAGTTGTTCCAGTTTGACGTAGATGGCCCCCACCCCTGTTCAATGATGGTTTTTCCAGTTTGACGTAGATGGCCACCATCTCTGTTCATTGATGGGTGTTCTAGTTTCACAAAGATGGCCTCCACCCCTGTTCATTGATCGTTCTTCCAGTTTGATGTAGATGTTCTCTATCACATCTCTTGGTCCAATTGTCCAAAAATCTACACCTCACCGTCCTCCATAGAATTGTCTTTTCCCATAACATCTCCACCCCACTATTTATCCAGGACGTGGCTGAAACTAGGAAAACATCTTCAACATCACAGAACAAGTCCAGATGAATATGACCAACTACTCCTACGACTACTACGGGGGTCAATGTACAATCCAATCACCAGATATCCCATGCCTGAGCCTTTATCTGATCGATTGTTACAATCTATGGCGTCTCATTGACCGTTCCCAATCCCAGAACTTCCACGTAAATGGCATCAATTTCACTTCCTGACACAAGCAGTTATATTGCTGGAAAGTCTCTATTCTCCAGCCGTGAGATGTGGAGACTTTCTGTCACCCAACTCTTTTCTTTGACTTAACTCCTTATTGCCCCCTTCCCTTGGCGGACACTCGCTCTGCACTGTATATGCCCAAAGCTAGAGACCCCCCCCAACACCGCCACTCTATTCTCCATCCAGAATACGACTCTGCCTGTCGCTCTGCTGCAGTTTAATTAAAGATAATGGAAGCGCCGGGTTCTGCTCTGCCTGGGAGGTTGTAAACAATAAGGAGAGAAATGGCGCATTAGAGATCCAGGATTGTCCATTATGTCTGTATGGAGACGACAGATAAAGCTTTATATAAGCCGCCGGACGGGTAATCACTGCCGCATAATAAAACCCAAACGCAGAACCGCTCAGAGGAGCAACAATGTATAGAAATAACAAAGGGGAAGGAGCTTTCTGTGTCCTCCCGGTGTGTCAGAGTACTGGGGCCCTCAAGTGTGTCATTGTTCTGAGCCCCCAAGTGTCAGGGTGTCATTGTTCTGGACCCCCAAGTGTCAGTGTGTCATTGTTCTGGACCCCCAAGTGTCAGGGTGTCATTGTTCTGGACCCCCAAGTGTCAGTGTGTCATTGTTCTGGACCCCCAAGTGTCAGGGTGTCATTGTTCTGAGCCCCCAAGTGTCAGGGTGTCATTGTTCTGAGCCCCCAAGTGTCAGGGTGTCATTGTTCTGAGCCCCCAAGTGTCAGGGTGTCATTGTTCTGGACCCCCAAGTGTCAGTGTGTTATTGTTCTGGACCCCCAAGTGTCAGGGTGTCATTGTTCTGGACCTTCCAAGTGTCAGGGTGTCATTGTTCTGGACCCCCAAGTGTCAGGGTGTCATTGTTCTGGACCCCCAAGTGTCAGGATGTCATTGTTCTGGACCCCCAAGTGTCAAGATGTCATTGTTCTGAGCCCCCAAGTGTCAGGGTGTCATTGTTCTGAGGCCCCCAAGTGTCAGGGTGTCATTGTTCTGAGCCCCCAAGTGTCAGGGTGTCATTGTTCTGAGGCCCCCAAGTGTCAGGGTGTCATTGTTCTGAGGCCCCCAAGTGTCAGGGTGTCATTGTTCTGAGCCCCCAAGTGTCAGGGTGTCATTGTTCTGAGCCCCCAAGTGTCAGGGTGTCATTGTTCTGAGCCCCCAAGTGTCAGGGTGTCATTGTTCTGAGCCCCCAAGTGTCAGGGTGTCATTGTTCTGAGTCCCCAAGTGTCAGGGTGTCATTGTTCTGAGCCCCCAAGTGTCAGGGTGTCATTGTTCTGGACCCCCAAGTGTCAGGGTGTCATTGTTCTGAGCCCCCAAGTGTCAGGGTGTCATTGTTCTGAGCCCCCAAGTGTCAGGGTGTCATTGTTCTAGACCCTCCAAGTGTCAGGGTGTCATTGTTCTGAGCCCCCAAGTGTCAGGGTGTCCTTGTTCTGGACCCCCGAGTGTCAGGGTGTCATTGTTCTGGACCCCCAAGTGTCAGGGTGTCATTGTTCTGGACCCCCAAGTGTCAGGGTGTCCTTGTTCTGGACCCCCAAGTGTCAGGGTGTCATCGTTCTGGGACCCCCAAGCATCAGGATGTCATTGTTCTGAGCCCCCAAATGTCAGGGTGTCATTGTTCTGGACCCCCAAGTGTCAGGGTGTCATTGTTCTGGGACCCCCAAGTGTCAGGGTGTCATTGTTCTGGACCCCCAAGTGTCAGGGTGTCATTGTTCTGGGACCCCCAAGTGTCAGGGTGTCATTGTTCTGGACCTGCCTTTGGGATACAGTGGGGGGGTAAATGCTGATTGTCTCCCCTGTATAATTTGTAAGTTTTGCCCCTTACAAAGAAATGAAGGGTCTATAATTTTTATCATAGGAGTATTTTATATGATAGAGACAGAATATCAACCAAAAATCCAGAAAAATCACACAATACAAATGTTATAAATGGAGTTGTAGTTCAGCGAGTAAAATAAGTATTTGATCCCCAAGCAGAACATGACTGAGTAGTTGGTGGAGAAACCCTTGTTGGTGATCACAGAGGTCAGATGTTTCTTGTAGGTGGTGATCAGGTTTGCACACATCTCAGGAGGGATTTTGGTCCACTCTTCTTTACAGATCTTCTCTAAATCCTGAAGGTTTCTTGGCAACTCGAAGTTTCATCTCCTCCATACATTTTCTATAGGATTAAGGTCTGGAGACTGGCTAGGCCACTCCATGACCTTCATGTGCTTCTTCTGGAGCCGCTCCTTTGTTGCCTTGGAGGTATAATTTGGGCGATTGTCATGCTGGAAGACCCATCTTCAGTGTTCTGGATGAGAGAAGAAGGTTCTCATCCAAGATCTTACAATACATGGCCCCGTCCATTGGCCCCTCAATGCGGCAAAGTCGGCCTGGACCTTTATCAGAGAAACAGCCCCAAATCATCAGGTTTCCACCTCCGTGTGTGACTGTAGGGATGATGTGTGACTGTAGGGATGATGTGTGACTGTAGGGATGGAGTTCTTCGGGTCATAGTCACCATTTTTCTTCCTCCAAACACGGCGAGTCCTCCTCCTCAGGAAGACACATGGACAGGAACATCTGAAGTCTCCCAATGAACATCTAAATGATTCAGAGAAGGATTGGGAGAAAGTTCTGTGGTCAGAGGAGACCAAAATTCAGCTCCTTGGCATCAACACGACTCGCCGTGTTTGAAGGAAGAAAAATGCTGACTATGACCCTAAGTTCTGCAGACCACATCAGAGGGCTCCGAGGGGCACAAAAGAGGGCTCTGAAGGCCACATCAGAGGGCTCTGCGGACCACATCAGAGGGCTCTGTGGACCACATCAGAGGGCTCTGCGGACCACATCAGATGACTTTGAGGGCCACATCAGAGGGCTCCGAGGGCCACATCAGAGGGCCACATTACAGGGCTCCAAGGGCCACATCAGAGGACTGTGCGGGCCACGTCAGAGGACTCCATGGACCACGTCAGAGGGCTCCGTGGGCCACATCAGAGGGCTCTGAGGGGCACATCAGAGTGCTCCAAGGGCCACATCAGAGAGCACATACTGGCCTGTTGAGTGGCTGGTAAGGGCAGTGAACCCTAGGAGGAGGTCACATGGAGTTAATGATCTTTTGCCCGCCTCTACATACCTGCCTGCTGATTGGCCGCACCGCACCCAGGGAGGAGGTCACACGATCCCTCATACCTGGAAGTACTAGGAGATGTGGGGGACTGCGGTGAAGACAGCGTGGGGGGGAGGGGGTTGTTTATGAAGAGAACCTGTGGTTTTGCCTGAAGGGCCCCCCGCCGTCTCCAATCATGTCCTATGTGAGAAACATCAGGTTGTAGCGGGCCTGGCCGGGTCCTCACATATCTCTGTATACACTCCATACAGTATACACACCTCCTCCCCCTGCACTGCATTGTGGGTAGGACACACCCACGGCCGGGAGGGCGGGATCCGGGGGGAGCGGACATATTGGCCCCCTGATTGTAGACATGTGCAAGACGAAAAAAAAAAAAAAAAAACCTTTATTTCTGGTTTGTTATTTAAATAATTCATTTTCCAATTAGAATTTATTCTATTCTAATTTTTAATTTCAGGACTCGGAGACAGTTATATTCTTTCTATTTTATTCTATTCTCTAATTTTATATTCTATTCTTTTCAATTCTATTCAAATTTATTCTATTCAAAAGTCGAATTTTGCTATTTCTATTTTATTCCTATTTTTCGATTCTATTCTCTTATTTTCGATTCTATTCTTTCTTGTTCTAATTTTTTGTATTCTATTCAAATTTCAGAGGACGATTATCTTTTTATTTTATTCTATTCTATTATTGTTTTTCTCTTATTTTCCATTATTTTCTATTCTATTCCCTTATTTTTTATTATATTTATATTCTATTCTTTTATTTTCTATTCCATCCTGTTCAGTTTTACTCCATTCTAGTCTTTTTTCTATTTTTTTCCCTTATTTTCTATTATATTTTATTCTATTCTTTTATTTTCAATTCTATCCTGTTCAGTTTTATTCTATTCTTTTTTTTCTATTCTATTCCCTTATTTTCAAGTATATTTTATTCTATTCCTTTATTTTCTATTCTATCCTGTTCAGTTTCACTCTATTCCAGTCTTTTTTTTCTATACTATTCCCTTATTTTCTAGTATATTTTTTCCTATTCTTTTATTTTCTATTCCATCCTGTTCAGTTTTATTCTATTCTAGTCTTTTTTTCTATTCCATTCCCTTATTTTATATTATATTTTAGTCTATTCTTTTATTTTCTATTCCATCCTGTTCAGTTTTACTCTATTCTAGTCTTTTTTTCTATTCTATTCCCTTATTTTCTAGTATATTTTATCCTATTCTTTTATTTTGTACATTTAGTTCAGTTTTAATCTATTCTAGTCTTTTTTTTTTTTCTATTCTGTTCCCTTTTTTCCTATATTCTTGTTTTTTAATTAAACTTTCAAACCCAATTTGAACCGTATTTCATTTCATGATTTCGGATTAACCCCCTTGGTGCAGAGAGGCCGCATATTTGCGTGAATTGACTGCTGTGCGGAGAACGTGCGCCCCCCCCGACACAGTTGTCGACGCCTTACCAATCGCTGCTTGCGATCCAGGAGTTTTTTTTTGGATCGCGTGACCGCTGTGGCAGCCAATCGTGGCGTTGAGGTGATCTTAACCCCTTGAGGACCGGGCTTATTTCTGACATGCTGTATTTTTTCACTAGAAAATTACTTAGAACCCCAAAACATTATATATATATATATATATATATATATATATATATATATATATATATATGTGTGTGTGTGTGTATATATATATATATATATATATATATATGTATGTATATATATATATATATATATGTATGTATATATATATATATATATAGTATATATGTATATATATATATATATATATATATATATATATATATATATATATATATATATATATATATATATATATATATATATATATATATATATATATATATATATATATATATATATATATATATATATATATATATATACATATATATATATATGTATATATATATATACTGATAAATTACTGATATACTGATAAATTGTAACAGGAAAAGGGGGGATTTGCTATTAGCAACACAGCACCCTCTCATGCTGTCCTGACTTCCGGCGCCCACCGATGACGGAACCCGCTGCTCAAATCAGGAAATCACAGCTCCGCCCCCTTGCCCTCCACAAACATGGCGGCGCCTGCGCTGCAGCGGGCGGGTCACCTGACTTCCTCCCGTTCGTCAAGCCGTGCTCGGCCGCCATTGGTTTTTTGAGCGGGGACGTCACGCCGGAGGGCGGAGCGTGCTGCTGCCTGTCCCGCTCTGTGATTGGACGGCGGCTGTCGGCGGGGGGCGGGTGCTTCCGGCCGGTGGTTGTGAGCTGTGGATGGTTTCCTGTGTGTGGCTAGGAGAGGGCCGCCGGGGCGCCGCGGAACTCAGCGCCTCAGTACCCTGACAGGGGCCCCCCCACACTTCACACAGGGCCCCTGACCTCCCAGTCAACGGCTTGGGCCAGATAGGACCCTCATAGATAGCCAGGGGACCCCTTTTATCCCATAAGCCCCCCTTGTAGCCAGCCAGGGGCCCCCACACTCCACACAGGGCCCCTGAACTCCCAGTCAGCGGCTTGGGCCACATAGGACCCTCATTCCCCCCCATAGGGCCCCTTATAGACAGCCAGGGGCCCCCTTTTATCCCATAATCTCCCCTTTGTTACCCATTAGGGCCCCTTATACCCTCTAAGGTGCTTGTAGTCAGGGGCCCCCCTTTATTTGTGGGGTCCCTAATAGTCAGCCAGGGGCCCCTCCTTACATATTGGCCACCAGGGGCCCCTTTATTTTGTAAACCCCCTCCCAGGGGCCCCTTTATTTCATAAAAAGAACCCTAGGGGCCCCTCTAAGGTATATAGGGCACCTACAGTCAGGGGCCCCTCTTTAATTGTGGGATCCCCAATATTCAGCCAGGGGCCCCTCCTTGCACATAGGCCATTATTAGATAACTAGGGGCCCCTGAGGCCCCTCTTTTTTTATATAGGCTCTTAGTAGACAGCCAGGGGCCCTTGGAGCCACGTAGGTTCTGCAGTACACAGCCAGGGCATCCCCCCCCCTACACATTGAGAGGCCCCCCCTTATATTTCACAGGGCTGCTTATTAAAGGGCCCCGGGGCCCCTTGATCCTTTATTCTCCCCTCCCCCCAGAGCCCCAAATATACATCTCAGGGCCCCGTATATCCTACAGACCCCCCCCATACCTAGCTGTAGGGGGGCCCCCCACAAGTTTTCTAGAACCCCCCCCTCCCCCCCAAATTTTAGTCTAGATGTCCCCAAAATCACAGCCACTCCCATCGCCCAATCAGAAGCTTGATTTATAAGGAGCACACGCCCCCCCCCCCCCCGGATACAGAGACAGGTCTATTGTATATGACAGTCCCCGCCCCCAACAGGGTGTGAACACGGAACGGTGACCCCGCCCCCCCCCCCCCCCCGACATGGAGCAGAAGGCGAAGGTCAAGTTATTCGTCTCCACCAGCCTGGACGCCAAGGATGAGCTGGAAGAGGTAAGTGACCGCGGGGGAGGGGGGGAGTACAGGATTCGGGGTCTGTAAAGAGAACCGGTCACGGGAGGATGAGGTTGGGCCTCCCCCCAGGGCCTGCAACATGTCAGCTTTACAGTCCGCCATATTCCTGCCCCGACCGCTTCTCGGGGGAGGGACTTGTCAGATGTCAATGTCAGGGGGAGTTGACAGTTTTAGGTGGGCGGGGCTGGCTCTGACTTCATGGTGTGTATGATGTTGCTGGTGTGACCCATTTATTGCGGCTTGTCAGCACTGGTGAGGAAATTCTGCATTTGGGATTGGTGCATACATTGTACAGGCAGACATGTGATGGGTCCCCCCCCCTTCCCAATGATGGGTCCCCCCCCTTCCCAATGACGGAGTTCCCCTCCCCTTCCCAATGACGGAGTTCCCCTCCCCTTCCCAATGACGGAGTTCCCCTCCCCTTCCCAATGACGGAGTTCCCCTCCCCTTCCCAATGACGGAGTTCCCCTCCCCTTCCCCAATGACGGAGTTCCCCTCCCCTTCCCCAATGACGGAGTTCCCCTCCCCTTCCCAATGACGGAGTTCCCCTCCCCTTCCCAATGACGGAGTTCCCCTCCCCTTCCCAATGACGGGGTTCCCCTCCCCTTCCCAATGACGGGGTTCCCCCCCCCTTCCCAATGACGGAGTTCCCCTCCCCTTCCCAATGACGGAGTTCCCCTCCCCTTCCCAATGACGGAGTTCCCCTCCCCTTCCCAATGACGGAGTTCCCCTCCCCTTCCCAATGACGGAGTTCCCCTCCCCTTCCCAATGACGGAGTTCCCCTCCCCTTCCCAATGACGGAGTTCCCCTCCCCTTCCCAATGACGGAGTTCCCCTCCCCTTCCCAATGACGGAGTTCCCCTCCCCTTCCCAATGACGGAGTTCCCCTCCCCTTCCCAATGACGGAGTTCCCCTCCCCAATGACGGGGTTCCCCTCCCCTCCCCAATGACGGGGTTCCCCTCCCCTTCCCAATGACGGAGTTCCCCTCCCCTTCCCAATGACGGAGTTCCCCTCCCCTTCCCAATGACGGAGTTCCCCTCCCCTTCCCAATGACGGAGTTCCCCTCCCCTTCCCAATGACGGAGTTCCCCTCCCCTTCCCAATGACGGAGTTCCCCTCCCCTTCCCAATGACGGAGTTCCCCTCCCCTTCCCAATGACGGAGTTCCCCTCCCCTTCCCAATGACGGAGTTCCCCTCCCCTTCCCAATGACGGAGTTCCCCTCCCCAATGACGGGGTTCCCCTCCCCTTCCCAATGACGGGGTTCCCCCCCTTCCCAATGACGGAGTTCCCCTCCCCTTCCCAATGACGGAGTTCCCCTCCCCTTCCCAATGACGGGGTTCCCCTCCCCTTCCCAATGACGGGGTTCCCCCCCTTCCCAATGACGGAGTTCCCCTCCCCTTCCCAATGACGGAGTTCCCCTCCCCTTCCCAATGACGGAGTTCCCCTCCCCTTCCCAATGACGGAGTTCCCCTCCCCTTCCCAATGACGGAGTTCCCCTCCCCTTCCCAATGACGGAGTTCCCCTCCCCTTCCCAATGACGGAGTTCCCCTCCCCTTCCCAATGACGGAGTTTCCCTCCCCAATGACGGGGTTCCCCTCCCCTTCCCAATGACGGGGTTCCCCTCCCCTTCCCAATGACGGAGTTCCCCTCCCCTTCCCAATGACGGAGTTCCCCTCCCCTTCCCAATGACGGGGTCCCCTCCCCTTCCCAATGACGGGGTCCCCTCCCCTTCCCAATGACGGAGTTCCCCTCCCCTTCCCAATGACGGAGTTCCCCTCCCCTTCCCAATGACGGAGTTTCCCTCCCCAATGACGGGGTTCCCCTCCCCTTCCCAATGACGGGGTTCCCCTCCCCTTCCCAATGACGGGGTTCCCCTCCCCTTCCCAATGACGGGGTTCCCCTCCCCTTCCCAATGACGGAGTTCCCCTCCCCAATGACGGAGTTCCCCTCCCCTTCCCAATGACGGGGTTCCCCTTCCCAATGACGGGGTTCCCCTCCCCTTCCCAATGACGGAGTTCCCCTCCCCAATGACGGAGTTCCCCTCCCCTTCCCAATGACGGGGTTCCCCTCCCCTTCCCAATGACGGAGTTCCCCTCCCCTTCCCAATGACGGAGTTCCCCTCCCCAATGACGGGGTTCCCCCCCTCTTCTCAATGACGGGTCTCCCCCCCCTCTTCTCAATGACGGGTCTCCCCCCCCTCTTCTCAATGACGGGTCTCCCCCCCTCTTCTCAATGACGGGGTCCCACCCCCTTCCCAATGACGGGGTACACGAGTATCTGGTAAAGGGGGCTGACCTCCTCCCCTTCAGTCTTTCACAGGTGTACCGGCTCCTCCCTCTGCCCCTCCCCTTCAGTCTTTCACAGGTGTACCGGCTCCTCCCTCTGCCCCTCCCCTTCAGTCTTTCACGGGTGTACCGGCTCCTCCTTCTGCCCCTCCCCTTCAGTCTTTCACGGGCGTACCGGCTCCTCCCTCCGCCCCTCCCCTTCAGTCTTTCACGGGCGTACCGGCTCCTCCCTCCGCCCCTCCCCTTCAGTCTTTCACAGGTGTACCGACTCCTCCCTCCCCTTCAGTCTTTCACGGGTGTACTGGCTCCTCCCTCCGCCCCTCCCCTTCAGTCTTTCACAGGTGTACCGACTCCTCCCTCCCCTTCAGTCTTGCACGGGTGTACCGGCTCCTCCCTCCGCCCCTCCCCTTCAGTCTTTCACGGGTGTACCGGCTCCTCCCTCTGCCCCTCCCTTTCAGTCTTGCACGGGTGTACCGGCTCCTCCCCCTGGACTGAAACGGCTTCCTCTGATGTCACTGCACACTGCAAGCTTTTCACCGTGTGCATTAGAAGCTGCAGCAAGTCAGGTAGAGCTCCGCCCCATTTCCTGGCTGAAGGACTGACTGTCCCTGGCCACTCCCCCTTTTCATTCATTGGTTTTCAGTTCTTGCAATTATGGAGCCTCAGCATCACATTGTGGGCATTACCTATGCAAATACAACCTTCCTAGGACCGCCCACTCTTCCAGACTGATTCCCACCCATCAAGATCTTTTGATATTTACATAACTCCTCCCACTGCTTGCATCAGAACCTAGGGTTCTTCCTTTTCATTCATTGGATTTCAGCTCTTCTAATCATGGAGCCTCAGCATCACATTGTGGGCGTTACCTATGCAAATACCTGCCTAGGACCGCCCACTTCTCCAGCCTGACACCCGTCTTTTAAAGCATTTTGATATTTGCATAACTCCTCCCACTGCTTGCATCAGGGCTGAGGGCTCTTGAGGAGTGCGTACAGCACCCTGCTGGCCCCTCCCACCAGCCATGATCTGCCTGTGTTGTGTAGAGAAACACAGAGACCCAGTGATGACATCATCGGGTCTGTAATAAAGTATGACATGAAAATGGAAAGATTGTTTTTAAAAATGTCATTAGTATGTTGATGGGGGGAGGGGGGGGGGGTGTGTCTTTTTTTTATTGGCGCCCCACGTGGGGCAGGATGGTGTCCTCCATGATGACTGACCTCACCGATGGGTACACGTTCTCCCACACACACCCTCCAATGTCTTCCCAGGAGAGTGGAGGATGGTATAGCTGCAATGAGGGCCGCTCATTGCAGGCCATCCCTGATCAGGGTAAAGAGCCAATGAAAATGGCTCTTTACCATGTGACTGGCTGTGTCCAATCACAGCCGGCCACAAATGTCGACAAACTGCGGTTACTGCCTGTTACCAGGTCCTCCTCCTCACACTGATCCACAACTAGCTACCGCTTACAGTGTAAAACACAAACCAGTAATAAAGAGGGCCTGTCTGCGGTGCCGTCGGGGGGGGCCTGTCTGCGGTGCCGTCGGGGGGGGCCTGTCTGCGGTGCCGTCGGGGGGGGCCTGTCTGCGGTGCCGTCGGGGGGGGCCTGTCTGCGGTGCCGTCGGGGGGGGCCTGTCTGCGGTGCCGTCGGGGGGGGCCTGTCTGCGGTGCCGTCGGGGGGGGCCTGTCTGCGGTGCCGTCGGGGGGGGCCTGTCTGCGGTGCCGTCGGGGGGGGCCTGTCTGCGGTGCCGTCGGGGGGGGCCTGTCTGCGGTGCCGTCGGGGGGGGCCTGTCTGCGGTGCCGTCGGGGGGGTCCTGTCTGCGGTGCCGTCGGGGGGGTCCTGTCTGCGGTGCCGTCGGGGGGGTCCTGTCTGCGGTGCCGTCGGGGGGGTCCTGTCTGCGGTGCCGTCGGGGGGGTCCTGTCTGCGGTGCCGTCGGGGGGGTCCTGTCTGCGGTGCCGTCGGGGGGGTCCTGTCTGCGGTGCCGTCGGGGGGGCCTGTCTGCGGTGCCGTCGGGGGGGCCTGTCTGCGGTGCCGTCGGGGAGGGCCTGTCTGCGGTGCCGTCGGAGGGCCTGTCTGCGGTTCCGTCGGGGGGCCTGTCTGCGGTTCCGTCGGAGGGCCTGTCTGCGGTGCCGTCGGAGGGCCTGTCTTAAGGTTAAGAAAAAAGGGGGGGGGTGGAATGCACCGGAACGCATCAAAAACGCGCATGCTGAAAAGCATCAGGAACGCATCCGGACTGCGTTTCTATGGTTTGAACCGGCCCTTACA
The DNA here is from genome assembly GCA_037953035.1 of Aquarana catesbeiana. NCBI lineage: Eukaryota > Metazoa > Chordata > Amphibia > Anura > Ranidae > Aquarana > Aquarana catesbeiana. The sequence goes on along the minus strand of JBBHAA010002857.1, from coordinate 53,095 downwards.
CGTGGGGTATCGCCATACTCGGGAGGAATGGGAGAATGTGTTTTGGGGTGTAGTTAGAAGTATACATATCCTGTGTGTGAGAAATAACCGGTTATGACAAATTTTGTATAAAAATAAATAAAAAATTGGTTTATTCTTTTTCCCCAGAATTGTGGGGAAAAAATTACAACTTTAACCACTTAAGGACCGAGCCTCTTTCTGAGATTTGTTGTTTACAAGTTAAAAAAATGATAGTTTGTTTGGGTACAGCGTTACATGACTGAGTAATTGTCATTCAAAGTGTGAGAGCGCTGAAAGCTGAAAATTGGTCTGGGCAGGAAGGGGGTGAAAGTGTCCCGTATTGAAGGGTTTAATAGCCATGGGGGTGGGACGATGACTCTGTATTAATGGAAGGGGGGGGGGGGGGGGGCCCAGACTCTACAGTATGTGACAAAAGTAAGTACACCCCTCAGTGACATTTGTGTAAATCTTTTCTTCTATCTTTTCATGTGACAACACTGAAGAAATGACACTTGTCTACAATGTAAAGTAGTGAGTGTACAGCTTGTATAACAGTGTAAATTTACTGTCCCCTCAAAATAACTCAACACACAGCCATTAATGTCTAAACCGCTGGCAACAAAAGTCAGTACACCCCTAAGTGAAAATCTCCAAATTGGGCCCAATTAGCCATTTTCCCTCCCCGGTGTCATGTGACTCGTTAGTGTTACAAGGTCTCAGGTGTGAATGGGGAGCAGGTGTGTTAAATTTGGTGTTATCGCTCTCACTCTCTCATACTGGTCACTGGAAGTACAACATGGCACCTCATGGCAAAGAACTCTCTGAGGATCTGAAAAAAAGAATTGTTGCTCTACATAAAGATGGCCTAGGCTATAAGAAGATTGCCAAGACCCTGGAACTGAGCTGCAGCACAGCGGCCAAGACCATACAGCGGTATAACAGGACAGGTTCCACTCAGAACAGGCCTCGCCATGGTCCACCAAAGAAGTTGAGGTCACGTGCTCAGCGTCATATCCAGAGGTTGTCTTTGGGAAATAGACGTATGAGTGCTGCCAGCATTGCTGCAGAGGTTGTAGGGGTGGGGGGGTCAGCCTGTCAGTGCTCAGACCATACGCCGCACACTGCATCAAATTGGTCTGCATGGCTGTCATCCCAGAAGGAAGCCTCTTCTAAAGATGATGGACAAGAAAGTCCACAAACAAATTGCTGAAGACAAGCAGACTAAGGAGATGGATTACTGGAACCATGTCCTGTGGTCTGATGAGACCAAGATAAACGTATTTGGTTCAGATGGTGACAAGCGTGTGTGGGGGCAACCAGGTGAGGAGGACAAAGACAAGTGTGTCTTGTCTACAGTCAAGCATGGTGGTGGGAGTGTCATGGTCTGGGGCTGCATGAGTGCTGCCAACACTGGGGGGCTACAGATCATTGAGGGAACCATGAATGCCAACATGTACTGTGACCTACTGAAGCAGAGCATGATCCCCTCCCTTCAGAGACTGGACCGCAGGGCAGTATTCCAACATGATAACCACCCCAAACACACCTCCAAGACCACCACTACCTTACTAAAGAAGCTGAGGGTAAAGGTGATGGACTGGCCAAGCATGTCTCCAGACCTAAACCCTATTGATCATCTGTGGGACATCCTCAAACGGAAGGTGGAGGAGCACAAGGTCTCTAACATCCACCAGCTCTATGATGTCATCATGGAGGAGGGGAAGAGGACTCCAGTGACAACCTGTGAAGCTCTGGTGACCTCCATGCCCAAGAGGGTTAAGGCAGTGCTGGAAAATAATGGTGGCCACACAAAATATTGACACTTTGGGCCCAATTTGGAGATTTTCACTTAGGGGTGTCCTGACTTTTGTTGCCAGCGGTTTAGACATTAATGGCTGTGTGTTGAGTTATTTTGAGGGGACAGTAAATTTACACTGTTATACAAGCTGTACACTCACTACTTTACATTGTAGACAAGTGTCATTTCTTCAGTGTTGTCACATGAAAAGAGAGAAGAAAAGATTTACACAAATGTCACTGGGGGTGTACTTACTTTTGTTGGATGCTGTATATTAATAGCCATGGGGGGGGGGGGAGACTCCTCTCTATTAATGGCCATGGTGGGGGATGGGACTCTATATTAATGGTCATTGGGGGACGAGGAATCTGTATTAATGGGGGGGGGCTCTGTATTAATAGCCATGGGGACGATGACGACTCTGTATTAATGGGCATGGGGGGGGGGGGGTGGACTCTATATTAAAGCAGGGGTCCACCTATCTACACTTTTTTTTTTTTTTTTTTTTTTTTTTTTTTTTTTTTGGAGTTCTTTCACAAACTTTTCTTCTCATGATTATCTACTCATGTTCTGTGTAATATGTCCGCCTGTGTCCGATTTCGTCGGAAAGAATAACTTATATTATTCACTGCAGGCGGTTTCCATCTTCATTGTGGGCATTTGAAGCTCACAAGCATGTATTTCCTGGATGCGGTGAATGCTGTGCTCCCATCATTCACCGAGATGTTGTGATGACGCTGTTGCACAATGCATGCTGGGAAGCTTGAGACTAGCTCCCAGGGGACTGTGGGAGGTCTGGGAGAGGCTAGAAAAACGCCTACTCCCATGGGAGGAAAACCAGGAAGTGCTAAGAAGATTAGAAAAAAAAGGTAATTACGGCGATTTAAATTTTTTTACACAGCATGTCAGCATCTAGGCAAGGAAGAGAATGCATAGAGATAATGTTCAAAATTTGGGTGGAACCCCGCTTTAATAGCCATAGGGGAGACTCTATATTAATGGTCATTGGGGGACGACGACTCTGTATTAATGGGGGTGGGGGGGTGGGTGGGCTCTATATTAATAGCCAGGGGGGCTCTGTAATTATAGCCATGGGGGGGAGGGTAACAACGTCTCTATATTAATAGCCATGGGGGTGGAGCTCTATATTACTGGCCATTGGTAGGGACTCTAATCGCCATATGGGGGGGGGACAAGTGTGGACCCCAACTCGGGAGATTAGTGGACCCAACTAGGCAGTAGACCCAAACTCAGGAAACTAATAGATGAGCAAAGGATAGGACCAGGCAGCCAACTTGTGGACCCCCAACTCAGGAGCATACGGGATGAACATCGGGTCAGAACAGGCAGAAGGACTTTGATTGGTAGCTCAGAGGTGTACGGGATGAACATCGGGTCAGAACAGGCAGAAGGACTTTGGGTGGTAGCTCAGAGGTGTACGGGATGAACATCGGGTCAGACCAGGCAGAAGGACTTTGGATGGTAGCTCGGAGGTGTACGAGAAAAACATCGGGTCAGACCAGGTAGAAGGACTTTGGATGGTAGCTCAGAGGTGTACGGGATGAACATCGGGTCTGACCAGGCAGAAGAACTTTGGATGGTAGCTCAGAGGTGTACGGGATGAACATCGGGTCAGACCAGGCAGAAGGACTTTGGATGGTAGCTCGGAGGTGTACGAGAAAAACATCGGGTCAGACCAGGTAGAAGGACTTTGGATGGTAGCTCAGAGGTGTACGGGATAAACATGGGGTCAGACCAGGCAGAAGGACTTTGGACGGTAGCTCAGAGGTGTACGGGATGAACATCGGGTCTGACCAGGCAGAAGAACTTTGGATGGTAGCTCAGAGGTGTACGGGATGAATAATGATTTAGATCAGCTCGAAGGGCTGCAGAGCTCAGCTCAGGAGTGAGACTGGAAGAACAGACAGGACCTGGCAGCGAGACTACAGATACCTGCTGGATGATGAGCAGACCAGGCAGCCGAACTGCTGACCCCAGCTCAGGAGTGTACTGGATGAACAGTAGATGGGACAAGGCAGCTAGACAGCTGACCCCAACACAGGAGCGCACTGGATGAATGGCAGACCGAACCAGGCAGCGGGAATGTGGACCCCAGCACAGGGGAGCATGCTGAACAGCCGGCCAGGCAGGACTGCAGACCCCACCAGAGCAGGTTGCAGAGATTAAGAACCAAAATACAGGCCGGAGGTCAGGGCAGGTAGCAGACTAGAGAATCCAGAAGATTGAGGACAAAAAAAAAAATACTTATTGGGGATATGGGGAGTATTGTGACTTCCTTCATGTGATGGTGCTGGTCCATACGGTGACACCACAGGCAGTACGGCGGTGACATGTGTCTTCTATTCTCCACGTTTCACTGGCAGTCTGCTGTAAGGTCTCCGATTCGCCTGCCATGTCTCCTGTAAGTGTGTGACTTGATGTTCTCCAGGTGACCCGCCACCGTCGCTGTCCCCGCCATACTGATACTAAGCAGCAGCCCGCGTTATTGATGACTGCTATCACAGACACAGATCACTGTCAGAGGGAACACGCGGGTTATGTATGTTTATATGAAGTGTGTGTCATGTTAGAGAAGACAGGCGTACCTGGATAATGTCCAGGGTTAAAGAAGAACCCCGCGTATACTGTATCCTTACTGCTGCTTTACTCTGTTAGAAATGTGTTTCCATGGTCCCTGTGGTGTGTGTAGTGTCAGGGGGACAGAGAGTCCTGGAGATACAGGAGCGTACCTAAGGCTGCATGAAAGACATGGGGTGTCCATGGTGAACTGGAGCCGCAGGAAGACACAGAATGCTCTGGGGGCACAGAGTCCGGTTAACAATGGAATCTCTGGAGGCAGTGGGGTCCCTAGGAGTGCACGGGGGTCACAAGGTCACTGGAGTGGACAGGGTTCACCAAGTCACCAGAGGCTTGGGGGGGCGGGGGGGATTGTGTGTTTGGGATGACTGGAGGCATTGGGGTGGACAGGGGACACAGTCAATAGGGACACAACAAAAGTGCTGGGATCACTAAAGTGAACAGGGTTCAAAGAGTCTTCAGAGGCACAGAAGTGCTGGGGTCACTGGAACGTACAGGGGACATGGTCACTAAAGGTTGAGGAATGCTGGGGTCACTAGAGTGGACAGGTTTACTATAGGTAGAGGAGTGCTGGGATGACTGGACGGAGTGGTTAGGGTTCATAGAGTCCCCTGAAGCACTGCAGACACTGGGGTCACTGGAGACACTGGGGTCACTGGAATGTACAGGGGACATGGTCAGTAGAGTGGACAGGTTTACTATAGGTAGAGGAGTGCTGGCGTGACTGGACAGAGTGGTTAGGGTTCACAGTGTCCCCTGAAGCACTGGAGACACTGGGGTCACTGGAATGTACAGGTTTCATGGAGGCACAGGAGTGCTGGGGTCACTTTAGACACTGGGGTCACTGGAAATACTGGCGTCACTGGAGTGGACAGGTTTCACGGGGTCACTGGAGAAGCTGGGGTGACTAGGGTCACTGGAGACGCTGGGGTCACTGGAGTGGACAGGTGTCTCCTGGGTAACAGCAGCAGATGTCCCACATTAGGCGTAGAGACACGTCACAAATGACTGGGGTCACTGCAGTGGACAGGTTTCACAGAGGCACTGCAGATGCTGGGGTCACTGGAGTTGACAGGTGTGTCCTGGGTAACAGCAGCAGATGTTCCGCCTTAGGCGTAGAGACACGTCAGGAATGGCTGGGGTCATTGGAGATGCTGGGGTCTGGAGTGGACAGGTTTCACAGAGGCACTGGAGATGCTGGGGTGACTAGGGTCACTGTAGTGGACAGCTGTGTCCTGGGTAACCGCAGCAGATGTCCCGCCTTAGGTGTAGAGACACGTCAGAAATGACTAGGGTGACTCTAGGTGCTGGGGTCACTGGAGTGGACAGGTTTCACGGAGGCACTGGAGATGCTGGGATGACTAGGGTCACTGGAGACGCTGGGGTCACTGGAGTGGACAGGTGTCTCCTGGGTAACAGCAGCAGATGTCCTGTTTCAGGTGTAGAGACACATCAGGAATGGCTGGGGTCATTGAAGACGCTGGGGTCTGGAGTGGACAGGATTTACGGAGGCACTGGAGATGCTGGGGTGACTAGGATCACTGGAGATGCTTGGGTCACTGGAGTGGACAGGTGTGTCCTGGGTAACAGCAGCAGATGTCCCGCCTTAGGCGTAGAGACGCGTCAGAAATGCTGAGGAGCGCATTGCTTGGCCGTTGGCGCCAACGCTCCAGAAGAAACCTGGATGTGCCAGTGGCCATGCGCCTGAAACGATTCCTTCGTGTGTGTAACAGGCTTGACGGCTTCTTCTTTCTGGAATGTTTCCGATCCGATGAACATTCCCTGCAAACCTCCGACACACGAGGGGGGGGGGATTATAGAACTCACGTGTGCTGGGAATGTGAATGGCTCGGGGCTGTAAATCAATAAATGACGCAAATTCTACCACAGATAAAGTGTCAGAATTCTCTGCAAATCTCCCCCATCATTTCTACCTTTGGCTTTGAGGGAGTCTCAGTGCGCTGGAAGTTCTTTAGGCTGCATTCACACCTGAGCGTTTTCAGCTCATAAAACGCTTGTAAAACGCCCGACAAGCAAAAGCCCAGTCATTTCAATGGCACCTGTTCACTGAAAAACGCTCTAAGCTAAAAAAAAACCCACGAACTTCTTTGGGGCAGATTACAGACGTTTTTCCGCCTTTTACATTGGTGACCTGTACAAAATAGCGGTAAAAATGCTTGAAAAAAAAAACCCCCTCATCAACATAATGACATTCTCAAAAAAAATTATTTTTTTCATTACATACCTGATTTATAGACACATTGATGTAGGGCTGAAACAACTAATCGATTAATCGACAACTAATCGATTATGAAATTAATCGATTACTATTTTCATAATCGATTAATCGGCCAGTAACATAATGGGGTTAAAAAAACTAAAATGAGCCCTTTATAGTACAAAAAGAGCAAATCGTTACTGTAAATATTACTTTCACAGTTCTACAGTAAAAAAAATTAACCCCTTACAGTAGTGATTATCTGCTTTTTTTTGTACTATTAAAGGGCTAATTTTAGTTTTTTTAACCCCATTATGTTACTAAACGTAAAAGCAAACTGCACAGGTGTGTACTGAGCCTTATGCTGGCCACACTGATCAATTTTCAGACAAGAATATTCAGACGAAAAATCTTTGTACATTCACTGAATGAAAGAATGCTTTTTGAAATTTTCAGTTGTTTTTAGCATTCTGTATTTAAAATGAATATAATTTCTGAACGAAAACCACATACACTGTCTGAAAATTCCTTTTGACCAAGAAGTTTTCTATTTCTAAATTTTCCCGTCACTGTGGTTGAAAACTAACGTCGATTTGACCCCACTAACGATTATAAAATCGAATGAACGTTCTTAAAATGACATTTTTTATTTTTTAAGGAAGACCTTGTTTGTTTAATAAACAAATTTGATCTCTGAGTCTGATATTTACCAGATTCACCCTCTAATAGTATATACAGTATATCTCTCCTCTAATAGTATATACAGTATATCACTTCTGTCTGTTATTCTCAGAGTGGATTCAATATTTTGCTCCCTAACCATATGGTTATTTATATGTACCACTCCATAGTGATATTTGAGAATAAATTGCCTTTTTTTAAAACTTTACATTAACTAAATTATACACCACACTTTTTTTTAAGGTTATTAACCGATTAATCGATTAATCGACACAATAATCGGCCAACTAATCGATTATGAAAATAATCGTTAGTTGCAGCCCTACATTGATGTCATTACTGGGTCTCTGTGCTTCTCTTGTCTCGGTGTGTATAGACTGAGCTCTGTGATGGACATGGGACTGTCTCGTGTGTGTATAGACTGAGCTCTGTGATGGACATGGGACTGTCTCGTGTGTGTGTATAGACTGAGCTCTGTGATGGACATGGGACTGTCTCGTGTGTGTGTATAGACTGAGCTCTGTGATGGACATGGGACTGTCTCATGTGTGTATAGACTGAGCTCTGTGATGGACATGGGACTGTCTCGTGTGTGTGTATAGACTGAGCTCTGTGATGGACATGGGACTGTCTCATGTGTGTATAGACTGAGCTCTGTGATGGACATGGGACTGTCTCGTGTGTGTGTATAGACTGAGCTCTGTGATGGACATGGGAATGTCTCGTGTGTGTGTGTGTGTATAGACTGAGCTCTGTGATGGACATGGGACTGTCTCGGTGTGTATAGACTAAGCTCTGTGATGGACACGGGACTGTCTCGGTGTGTGTATAGACTGAGCTCTGTGATGGACACGGGACTGTCTCGTCGTGTGTGTGTGTATAGACTGAGCTCTGCGATGGACACAGGACTGTCTCGGTGTGTGTGTATAGACTGAGCTCTGTGATGGACACGGGACTGTCTCGGTGTGTGTGTATAGACTGAGCTCTGCGATGGACACAGGACTGTCTCGGTGTGTGTGTATAGACTGAGCTCTGTGATGGACACGGGACTGTCTCGGTGTGTGTGTATAGACTGAGCTCTGCGATGGACACGGGACTGTCTCGGTGTGTGTGTATAGACTAAGCTCTGCAATGGACACGGGACTGTCTCGGTGTGTGTGTATAGACTGAGCTCTGTGATGGACACGGGACTGTCTCGGTGTGTGTGTATAGACTGAGCTCTGTGATGGACACGGGACTGTCTCGGTGTGTGTATAGACTGAGCTCTGCAATGGACACGGGACTGTCTCGGTGTGTGTGTATAGACTGAGCTCTGTGATGGACACGGGACTGTCTCGGTGTGTGTGTATAGACTGAGCTCTGCAATGGACACGGGACTGTCTCGGTGTGTGTGTATAGACTGAGCTCTGTGATGGACACGGGACTGTCTCGGTGTGTGTGTATAGACTGAGCTCTGTGATGGACACGGGACTGTCTCGGTGTGTGTGTATAGACTGAGCTCTGCGATGGACACGGGACTGTCTCGGTGTGTGTGTATAGACTGAGCTCTGTGATGGACACGGGACTGTCTCGGTGTGTGTGTATAGACTGAGCTCTGCGATGGACACGGGACTGTCTCGGTGTGTGTGTATAGACTGAGCTCTGCGATGGACACGGGACTGTCTCGGTGTGTGTGTATAGACTGAGCTCTGTGATGGACACGGGACTGTCTCGGTGTGTGTGTATAGACTGAGCTCTGCGATGGACACGGGACTGTCTCGGTGTGTGTGTATAGACTGAGCTCTGTGATGGACACGGGACTGTCTCGGTGTGTGTGTATAGACTGAGCTCTGTGATGGACACGGGACTGTCTCGGTGTGTGTGTATAGACTGAGCTCTGCGATGGACACAGGACTGTCTCGGTGAGTGTGTATAGACTGAGCTCTGTGATGGACATGGGACTGTCTCGGTGAGTGTGTATAGACTGAGCTCTGTGATGTGACCTGTAGAGAGTTGTGGCGCCACCGGCCCCTCCCCTCCTTCAAAAAAGCTTGTTTTTTTTTTTTTTAATTTAAAGTCATTTTCCGCGTTCGCTTTTTTAAATTTTATTTGCGTTTAATTTACATTTTTGTTTCATTTTTATAATTTATTCTCATTCGGCGCGGCTGCGAGGAGACGGCAAATTGCTTTGAAGGTACATTGCGTCGTGGAGCGGCGTGCCGCTCTTTCGGTAATGGTAATTTTCCGAGCAGCTGTTACATCCCATTAAGACTCGGCTCTGAAATTGCTTGTGTTATTTGCCGCGGTTTTCATGTTTTTGTGGCCTTTTTTTTTGTTTTCTTTTTTTCTTTTTTTTTATATCGACCTGGATGACCCCCCCCTTCCTCTTTTATCCCATCCGCGGGAAAAAAGTGCTGCGAGTGGCGCTTTGATGGGATAATGGCGGTGTATTTTTTTTTTTCCCCGCGTGTCGGAAGTCTGGCCGGACTGAAATGAAACCCATTAATAAAGTTATTAATCCAGCGTCTGATTTCACCTCGCGAGCGGCGTTCAGCTTGCGTCTCTTCGGAGAGCGCCATTATTAACCTCGAAGGTTGGAAGTGCTGCCCTCGGACGCGGTCCTGGGACATCGCTGCAATTTTACGAGGTGGATAATTATAACCGTTAAACTTCGTGTCCGTTCCGCCTCCGCACTGTGACCTCGCGTTTAACCCTCCGCTCGCCACCCGCCTTGAGCGGCTAGTAGTAACACTTTTTTTTTTTTTTCCTGTTTTATTTGCGTACTTTGTGGCGGATTATTTGGCAGGCAGTCGCGGCGTGTAATGAGAACCATCTGTATTGTGTAACCTGTGATTAATTCGCGGTATTGTTCGGCGTGGTGGAGCGAGCCCGGGGGTAAGCCAGCGTCACGGAGAAGAGGCAGCGGGTTTCTTTGTGAGGACTTTGCTTGTCAGGAGCTCTGAAGACGCTCTTTGTGTTGTAATCTGCGCGACGAGATAGCGAGCGCCGCGACGGGCGGAAAACAACTGAGCCGGTGGTTTTATTCATTCCCAGCCAGCTATGGGTCTCTTAAAGGACCACTCCACCCGCGCATGCTAGGTTCTTGTACCCCCCCCCCCTGGAGAATCCCACCCGACTCTTATGGCCCAGTGTTTGTGTCGCATCATCAGTAGCCCATTTAGTAGGTAGATGGTAGATGATCACTGTACTGGTAGATGGTAAGCTCCTGGGCCCAGGTGATCATTGTACTGGTAGATGGTAAGCTCCTGGGTCCAGGTGATCATTGTACTGGTAGATGGTAAGCTCCTGGGCCCAGGTGATCACTGTACTGGTAGATGGTAAGCTCCTGGGCTCAGGTGATCGCTGTACTGGTAGATGGTAAGCTCCTGGGTCCAGATGATCATTGTACTGGTATATGGTAAGCTCCTGGGCCCAGGTGATCATTGTACTGGTAGATGGTAAGCTCCTGGGCTCAGGTGATCATTGTACTGGTAGATGGTAAGCTCCTGGGCCCAGGTGATCATTGTGCTGGTAGATGGTAAGCTCCTGGGCTCAGGTGATCATTGTACTGGTAGATGGTAAGCTCCTGGGTCCAGGTGATCCTTGTACTGGTAGATGATAAGCTCCTGGGCCCAGGTGATCATTGTACTGGTAGATGGTAAGCTCCTGGGTCCAGGTGATCATTGTACTGGTCGATGGTAAGCTCCTGGGTCCAGGTGATCATTGTACTGGTAGATGGTAAGCTCCTGGGCCCAGGTGATCACTGTACTGGTAGATGGTAAGCTCCTGGGTCCAGGTGATCATTGTACTGGTAGATGGTAAGCTCCTGGGTCCAGGTGATCCTTGTACTGGTAGATGATAAGCTCCTGGGCCCAGGTGATCATTGTACTGGTAGATGGTAAGCTCCTGGGTCCAGGTGATCATTGTACTGGTAGATGGTAAGCTCCTGGGCCCAGGTGATCATTGTACTGGTAGATGGTAAGCTCCTGGGCCCAGGTGATCACTGTACTGGTAGATGGTAAGCTCCTGGGCTCAGGTGATCACTGTACTGGTAGATGGTAAGCTCCTGGGCCCAGGTGGTCATTGTACTGGTAGATGGTAAGCTCCTAGGCCCAGGTGATCATTGTACTGGTAGATGGTAAGCTCCTGGGTCCAGGTGATCATTGTACTGGTAGATGGTAAGCTCCTGGGTCCAGGTGATCATTGTACTGGTCGATGGTAAGCTCCTGGGTCCAGATGATCATTGTACTGGTATATGGTAAGCTCCTGGGCCCAGGTGGTCTGTACTGGTAGATGGTAAGCTCCTGGGCCCAGGTGATCACTGTACTGGTAGATGGTAAGCTCCTGGGCCCAGGTGGTCTGTACTGGTAGATGGTAAGCTCCTGGGCCCAGGTGATCATTGTGCTGGTAGATGGTAAGCTCCTGGGTCCAGGTGATCATTGTACTGGTAGATGGTAAGCTCCTGGGTCCAGGTGATCACTGTACTGGTAGATGGTAAGCTCCTGGGCCCAGGTGATCACTGTACTGGTAGATGGTAAGCTCCTGGGTCCAGGTGATCATTGTACTGGTAGATGGTAAGCTCCTGGGCCCAGGTGATCACTGTACTGGTAGATGGTAAGCTCCTGGGCCCAGGTGATCTGTACTGGTAGATGGTAAGCTCCTGGGTCCAGGTGATCGCTGTACTGGTAGATGGTAAGCTCCTGGGCTCAGGTGATCATTGTACTGGTAGATGGTAAGCTCCTGGGCTCAGGTGATCATTGTACTGGTAGATGGTAAGCTCCTGGGTCCAGGTGATCATTGTACTGGTAGATGGTAAGCTCCTGGGCTCAGGTGATCACTGTACTGGTAGATGGTAAGCTCCTGGGCCCAGGTGATCACTGTACTGGTAGATGGTAAGCTCCTGGGTCCAGGTGATCATTGTACTGGTAGATGGTAAGCTCCTGGGCCCAGGTGATCACTGTACTGGTAGATGGTAAGCTCCTGGGTCCAGGTGATCATTGTACTGGTAGATGGTAAGCTCCTGGGCCCAGGTGATCACTGTACTGGTAGATGGTAAGCTCCTGGGTCCAGGTGATCATTGTACTGGTAGATGGTAAGCTCCTGGGCTCAGGTGATCATTGTACTGGTAGATGGTAAGCTCCTGGGCCCAGGTGATCATTGTACTGGTAGATGGTAAGCTCCTGGGCTCAGGTGATCATTGTACTGGTAGATGGTAAGCTCCTGGGCCCAGGTGATCACTGTACTGGTAGATGGTAAGCTCCTGGGTCCAGGTGATCATTGTACTGGTAGATGGTAAGCTCCTGGGCCCAGGTGATCACTGTACTGGTAGATGGTAAGCTCCTGGGTCCAGGTGATCATTGTACTGGTAGATGGTAAGCTCCTGGGCTCAGGTGATCACTGTACTGGTAGATGGTAAGCTCCTGGGCCCAGGTGATCACTGTACTGGTAGATGGTAAGCTCCTGGGTCCAGGTGATCATTGTACTGGTAGATGGTAAGCTCCTGGGCCCAGGTGATCACTGTACTGGTAGATGGTAAGCTCCTGGGTCCAGGTGATCATTGTACTGGTAGATGGTAAGCTCCTGGGCTCGTGCTGCAGCCTCTCTTTGTGATGCTGAGCTTCCATGAACTGAAATCCTTCGAATGAAAGGGATGGGACCAGGGGCAGTCAGGTTGGGGGAGGAGAGGGCTAGATGATGCTGGAAGTCCTTCAGCCAGGAAATGAGACGGGGCTACATCTGACTGCCTGCAGCTTCTAGTTCACATTGTGAGAAGCTCACAGTGTGCAGTGAAATCAGAGGAAGCCGTTTCAGTCCAGGACAGGAGCCGGTACAGCTGTGCAAGACTGAAGGGAAGGCCGGAGTTCTCCTTTAAGAAGGTTAATTGCCCCCGGCCACCAATCGGCATCATGTTGCGGCGGGGCGCTTGGCGGATGTTTTTCTCGCACTTGCTGTCTGGGCTCAGAGATCTGCGCGAGGCGATAATTGAATGTAGGAAATGAGCTCCATATTTCAGAGCCGTGTGCCTGCAGACCGGGTTTATGGTTGGTATGGCAACACCCAGAGCCCCGCTGTACTCCTCGCAATTAGGTCAGCGCGGCCTTCGCTGTCAGCGGCGCCGCTCCTCGCGGGTTCTGACCTAATTTGTCACTTTTTGTTCTGAGGAAATCTAGAAGGATGAACACCGAAATGAATATGCTGAACTGTCATGCTGCGGGGGGGGTTGGCGACAACGCCTCACAGTTCTGTATTCTCTACACCTTCTTCAAGGTGTTCTTCAGACTCCGCCCCCATGGCCCCACCTGCTTCCAGTTTTCCAGATTCCACACCTAAGGTCCCACCTTACCTCCTTCCAGATGTTCTCCACCCCCTCAGTCCTACCTTTATTCTGGTGTTCCCCAGACTCTACCCCTACGGTCCCAACTCAGACTCCACTCCTACAGTCCCGCTCCTTTCCTTGTGTTTCCCAGACTCCACCCCCTTGGTTCCACCCACTTTATGGTCTTCCCCAGACTCTACCTGCACAGTCCCACCTCTGTCCTGGTATTCCTCAGATTTCACCCCCCCTCAGTCCCAACTCCTTGTTTTGCAGACTTCACCCTCATAGTCCCTCCTCATTCCTGGTGTTCTCCAGACTCCACCCCACAGTCCCACCTCTGTCTTGGTATTCCCCACATGCCCACCTCCATCCTGGTATTCCTCAGACTCCTCCCCCCACAGCCCCACCACCTTTTTGGTGTTACTCAGGCTCTACCCCCCTCCCCCCTTATGGTGTTTGCCAGACACTACCCCTACAGTTATACATAGTTCTTGGTGTTTTCCAGACTCCACCTTACAGTCCTTCCTGGTGTTTTCCAGACTCCATGCCTATGGTTTCACCTCCCCTTATGGTGTTTCCCAGACGCTACTCTCACAGTCCTACCTTGTTCTGGTCTTCCACAATCCCACCTCCTTCCTGGTGTTCCCCAAACTCCACCAGATGGTCTCACCTCCTTCCTGGTTTTCCCCAGACTCCACCTCACATTACCACCTCCATTCTGGTATTCCGCAGACTCCACCTCACAGTCTTACCTCCATCCTGGATTTACCCAAACTCCACCCTCATAGTCCCACCCCCCCCTCCCCCCCTTTATGATGTTTTCCAGACACTACCCCTACAGTTCTACCTAGTTCCTGGTGTTTTCCAGACTCCACCTTACAGTCCTGCCTCCTTCCTGGTGTTTTCCAGACTCCACCTTACAGTCCTGCCTCCTTCCTGGTGTTTTCCAGACTCCACCTTACAGTCCTGCCTCCTTCCTGGTGTTTTCCAGACTCCACCTTACAGTCCTGCCTCCTTCCTGGTGTTTTCCACAGACTCCATGCCCATGGTTTCACCCCCCCTTATGGTGTTTCCCAGACACTACCCTCACAGTCCTACCTTGTTCTGGTCTTCCACCAACTCCACCCCCACAATCCCACTTCCTTCCTGGTGTTCCCCATACTCCACCCGATGGTCTCACCTCCTTCCTGGTTTTCCCCAGGCTTCACTCCCACGGTCCCACCTTCTTCCTGGTTTTTCCAGCATAGAGTGGTGCTGGGATAGTCGTTGGGAGAAGAACGATGCTGACAAAGTTGGTGGGAGAAGAGCGATGCTGCCGGGGAAGTTGGTGGGAGGAGAACGCTGCCGGGGAAGTTGGTGGGAGGAGAACGCTGCCGGGGAAGTTGGTGGGAGGAGAAAGCTGCCGGGGAAGTTGGTGGGAGGAGAAAGCTGCCGGGGAAGTTGGTGGGAGGAGAAAGCTGCCGGGGAAGTTGGTGGGAGGAGAAAGCTGCCGGGGAAGTTGGTGGGAGGAGAACGCTGCCGGGGAAGTTGGTGGGAGGAGAACGCTGCCGGGGAAGTTGGTGGGAGGAGAACGCTGCCGGGGAAGTTGGTGGGAGGAGAACGCTGCCGGGGAAGTTGGTGGGAGGAGAACGCTGCCGGGGAAGTTGGTGGGAGGAGAACGCTGCCGGGGAAGTTGGTGGGAGGAGAACGCTGCCGGTGAAGTTGGTGGGAGGAGAACGCTGCCGGGGAGGTTGGTGGGAGGAGAGCGGTGCCAGGGAAGCCGGTGGTGGGAGAGAGCGGTGCTGAGGAAGCCGGTGGTGGGAGAGCGGTGCCGAGGAAGCCGGTGGCGGGTGAGCGGTGGTGCCGAGGAAGCCGGTGGCGGGTGAGCGGTGGTGCCGAGGAAGCCGGTGGCGGGTGAGCGGTGCCAAGGAAGCCGGTGGGGGGGAAAGGGTTTGAGTGCACAGCCCTGTACAGGGAACTTTGTGTGCCCATGCATTGTACTTTAGTGCTTCCAGTGGGTAGCTCTACTAGAGCCGTGTATAGCCAGAAGCGCTAAGGGGTAGTGCCGACTCCCAGTTCTGGGTGAAATTGTCCCGGCCTGCCCTGAAGTTGCCTGAGCATTGCCCCGTGTATGGACATCAGTCGGCTGTGGACAGGTTGGATCGTTGCCCCGTGTATGGACATCAGTTGGCTGTGGACCGGTTGGATCGTTGCCCCATGTATGGACATCAGTCGGCTGTGGACCAGTGAGAGCGTTGCCCCGTGTATGGACATCAGTCGGCTGTGGACCAGTGAGAGCGTTGCCCCGTGTATGGACATCAGTCGGCTGTGGGCTGGTGGGAGCGTTGCCCCGTGTATGGACATCAGTCGGCTGTGGGCCGGTGAGAGCGTTGCCCCCTGTATGGACATCAGTCGGCTGTGGGCCGGTGGGAGCGTTGCCCCGTGTATGGACATCAGTCGGCTGTGGGCCGGTGGGAGCGTTGGCCCGTGTATGGACATCAGTCGGCTGTGGGCCGGTTGGAGCGTTGCCCCGTGTATGGACATCAGTCGGCTGTGGGCCGGTGGGAGCGTTGCCCCGTGTATGGACATCAGTCGGCTGTGGGCTGGTGGGAGCGTTGCCCCGTGTATGGACATCAGTCGGCTGTGGGCTGGTGGGAGCGTTGCCCCGTGTATGGACATCAGTCGGCTGTGGGCCGGTGGGAGCGTTGCCCCGTATATGGACATAAATCGGCTGTGGGCTGGTTGGAGCGTTGCCCCGTGTATGGACATGAATCGGCTGGGGGCAAGTCATTGAGTTGTTTAACCGTCGCTCTGCGTAGCTTTATATGATGTGGCCAGGAAAGGGTAAACCGAGACACCATTCTCTCCATTACAGAACGCGGTGTTCTCTACGTGGCGGCCCCTCGAACACCATCAGCGAATCTCTTTGTACCGGCAGCTCGGGGCCTGGAGGAGCTGTTAGTTTTTCCGAGCTGATACAGCTCAAAGAGAATGTGTAATACTCTGTACTTTCAGCCGCTCCTCCGTGCGCCTCTTCTCCGGAACGCTTTGGTCTCTGCGCCGGATAATTGGGGTCTTTTATGTACTAACCTAAATACTTCACCGTCAGCGCTAGGTGTGGGGGCTGCTGGGAGAGCGCACAGTTGCTCCGATAATTGGTTTCTCTCCGAGTTGGTCTTCTCTTATTGGAGACCCTGGGGTCAGAGCTTGCAATCTGGGGAGGGGGTAGAAATGTATGCTGAGCCAACATGGATGTAGCTGAGGCTCCAGACTGAAGCTGAAGGCTGCCATTGGTTAAAGCCATTGGTCGATTCTCCGTGCTGGAATTCGCACCCATGCTGGGGTTCCAGAGCCTTGCCTGTACTAGGGAACAGCTGTCCTCCAGAAGGTTCTCTTTATTGAGACTGAGACAATGCTCTTAATTGGTTGGCCCTGAATGATCACATGACCTGACCTAATGCTGTCGCTTGGTTGGCCCTGAATGATCACATGACCTGACCCAATGTTTACTTTCACATCATTGGCTTTAGTGATCACATGGTGTTGCTCTACAGTGGTGGTACTCCCTACACTGGCTTCAAGTCTTCCCCCGACATCTCCTTCCCAGCTGTCCCCTACCTGTGATAGATCACACCATCCCGCCAACTACAATCGCTGAGTGGAATGTGATCCATGTCTAGATGAGCAGGGATTCATGTTCCCTCCAGGGGCCTCAGACGTCCAATCCGCTCTATGAGGTCCATTAATTGCTGATCCCGGAGGACCAATCTTCTCTTCGGGGGTTCAGACATCCAATCCTTTCCATGGGGTCCATTAATTGTCGATCTCAGGGGTCAAATCTTCTCTTTGGGGCCTTGGACATCCAATCCGCTCCAAGAGGTCCATTAATTGCCAATCTCAGGGGATCAGTCTTCTCTCCAGGGCTTCAGGCATCCAATCTGATCCATGGGGTCCATTATATGCCTATCTCAAGGGAGCAATCTTCTCTCCGGGGCCTCGGACATCCAATCCGCTCCATGAGGTTCATTGTTTGCCAATCTCGGGGAGCAATCTTCTCTCCAGAGCCTCAGACATCCAATCTGATCCATGAGGTCCATTAATTGTTGATCCCGGAGGACCAATCTTCTTCTCTTCGGGGCTTCAGACATCCAATCCTTTCCATGGGATCCATTAATTGCCGATCTCAGGGGTCAAATCTTCTCTTCGGGGCCTTGGACATCCAATCTGCTCCATGAGGTTGATTGTTTGCCAATCTCGGGGGAGCAATCTTCTCTCCGGAGCCTCAGACATCCAATCTGATCCATGAGGTCCATTAATTGCCGATCTCAGGGGATCGGTCTTCTCTCTGGGGCCTCAGACATCCAATCCGATCCATGAGGTCCATTAATTGCCGATCTCAGGGGATCAATCTTCTCTCTGGGGCCTCAGACATCCAATCTGATCCATGATGTCCATTAATTGCCGATCTCAGGGGATCAATCTTCCCTCTGGGGCCTGAGACCTCCAATCTGATCCATGAGGTCCATTAATTGCCGATCTCAGGGGATCAATCTTCTCTCCGGAGCCTCAGACATCCAATCTGATCCATGAGGTCCATTAATTGCCGATCTCAGGGGATCAGTCTTCTCTCTGGGGCCTCAGACATCCAATCCGATCCATGAGGTCCATTAATTGCCGATCTCAGGGGATCAATCTTCCCTCTGGGGCCTGAGACATCCAATCTGATCCATGAGGTCCATTAATTGCCGATCTCAGGGGATCAATCTTCTCTCTGGGGCCTCAGACATCCAATCTGATCCATGAGGTCCATTAATTGCCGATCTCAGGGGATCAATCTTCTCTCTGGGGCCTCAGACATCCAATCTGATCCATGAGGTCCATTAATTGCCGATCTCAGAGGATCAATCTTCTCTCTGGGGCCTCAGACATCCAATCTGATCCATGAGGTCCATTAATTGCCGATCTCAGGGGATCAATCTTCTCTCTGGGGCCTCAGACATCCAATCTGATCCATGGGATTCATTATTTGCTGATCTCGGGGGAGCAATCTTCTCTCCGGAGCCTCATACATCCAATCTGATCCATGAGGTCCATTAATTGCCGATCTCAGGGCATCAATCTTCTCTCTGGGGCCTCAGACATCCAATCTGATCCATGAGGTCCATTAATTGCCGATCTCAGAGGATCAATCTTCTCTCCGGAGCCTCATACATCCAATCTGATCCATGAGGTCCATTAATTGCCGATCTCAGGGGATCAATCTTCTCTCTGGGGCCTCAGACATCCAATCTGATCCATGAGGTCCATTAATTGCCGATCTCAGGGGATCAATCTTCTCTCTGGGGCCTCAGACATCCAATATGATCCATGGGATTCATTATTTGCTGATCTCGGGGGAGCAATCTTCTCTCCGGAGCCTCATACATCCAATCTGATCCATGAGGTCCATTAATTGCCGATCTCAGAGGATCAATCTTCCCTCTGGGGCCTCAGACATCCAATCTGATCCATGAGGTCCATTAATTGCCGATCTCAGAGGATCAATCTTCTCTCCGGAGCCTCAGACATCCAATCTGATCCATGAGGTCCATTAATTGCCGATCTCAGGGGATCAATCTTCTCTCTGGGGCCTCAGACATCCAATCTGATCCATGAGGTCCATTAATTGCCGATCTCAGGGGATCAATCTTCTCTCTGGGGCCTCAGACATCCAATCTGATCCATGGGATTCATTATTTGCTGATCTCGGGGGAGCAATCTTCTCTCTGGGGCCTCAGACATCCAATCTGATCCATGGGATTCATTATTTGCTGATCTCGGGGGAGCAATCTTCTCTTGCACACAGCCCCAGGAAACTTTCTCATTACTGGTGGTGGGAGAACAGACGACGTTCCATCAATTTCTTACAACTGCGCCGGATTCTGGAATTTTCCACGTCTCCCTCCCCTTTTCCAACTTCTTGCCTAAAAATCTGGCCCCCATCCTCCGGGGTTACCGGCTCCTGTCCTGGTCTTCTTCTGATATCACTGAATGCTGTGAGCTTCATTCATTAGAAGCTGCAGTAATCTGATCCCATCTCATTTTCTGGCTGGAGGACATCCAGCAACATTCTAGCCCTTTCCTCCCCAGCCTGACTGTCCCTTGCCTCGCACCCAGCGGTTCAGCACTCCTCTTCCCAAAGTCGGTTGTGTTGGTTTGCTTGGCGCCATGGGAACGCCTCGGCGTCGGTTTGAATTTTTTTTCGGGGATCGGTGTAAATGGAGTGCGACGTCTCGCCGCGTCAGGCGAGGGGTTAATCCTTTCCGTCACACGTGGCGCTCCGGCTGCGTCTGACCTGATTCTCTCGGGCGCTCCGATTTCAAAGCGTCGTGTGCGTATCGTCCCCGTAATGAGGTTTCGGCAAGAGAACGTGAGCGCCAGGAAATGGATTTTTTTACGTCTTACAAAAAAAAAATAATAAAAACGCAGAGAGCCGCAAAAAAAAAAAAAAATATCGCTCAGCTTTGTGTCTTATCTCCTCCGACCAGAAGAAGCTTCTAGAAATAATCGCCGTCATCGCATGTGTTTTATATGGGGACAGCGCGATCAGCGATATCCGTCTAATCCAACGCTTCACAAATTTGTTTAGAATCCAGGAGCTGGATAAAAAAAATTTATGTATATATATATATTCCAACAACAGAATCCCTTCTCTTCTGTAGCCCCGATGTGTCTGTAGAGGTGCAGAATACACCGAGGTGCCGCATGTGAAGGAGAGGAGAGAACTTTACCTCTGATGAGTGGCACAGACAAGGTTGTTTGGCTTTTTTTTTTGTTGTTAACCTCTTGCCTACTGGGTACTCCTACCCCCCCCCCCCTTCATGCCCAGGCCAGTTTTCAGCACTGTCACACTTTGAATGACACTCAACTCAGTCATACGACACTGTACTCATATGAAATATCAATTTTTCACACACATGAGACAGTGATGGGTGGCACTGATGGGCTGTACTCGTGAGCGCTGATGGGCTGCATGATGGGCAAGGATGGGTTGCACTATGGGCACTGATGGCTGCCATGGACACAGATGGGAATCACTGATGAGATGGCACTGATGGGTGGTACTGATGGGCGCTGATAGGCTGTACTGATGGGCTGCATTGTGGGCACTGATGGGCTGAATGATGGGTTCTGATGGGCTGCATTATGGGCGCTGATGGGCTGCATTATGGGCGCTGATGGGCTGCATTATGGGCGCTGATGGGCTGAGTTATGGGCGCTGATGGGCTGAGTTATGGGCGCTGATGGGCTGCGTTATGGGCGCTGATGGGCTGCGTTATGGGCGCTGATGGGCTGCGTTATGGGCGCTGATGGGCTGAATTATGGGCGCTGATGGGCTGAATTATGGGCGCTGATGGGCTGAATTATGGGCGCTGATGGGCTGCGTTATGGGCGCTGATGGGCTGCGTTATGGGCGCTGATGGGCTGCGTTATGGGCGCTGATGGGCTGCGTTATGGGCGCTGATGGGCTGCGTTATGGGCGCTGATGGGCGCTGATGGGCTGAATTATGGGCGCTGATGGGCTGAATTATGGGCGCTGATGGGCTGAATTATGGGCGCTGATGGGCTGAATTATGGGCGCTGATGGGCTGCATTATGGGCGCTGATGGGCTGTACTGATGGGCTGCATAATAGGCACAGATGGGTTGCACCGATGTGCAAGGATGGGTTGCACTATGGGCACTGATGGCTGCCATGGACACAGATGGGCATCACTGATGAGATAGCACTGATGGGTGGTACTGATGGGCGCTGATAGGCTGTACTGATGGGCTGCATTGTGGGCACTGATGGGCTGAATGATGGGCGCTGATGGGCTGCATTATGGGAAGTGATGGGCTGCATTATGGGCGCTGATGGGCTGCACCGATGGGCAAGGATGGGTTGCACTATGGGCACTGATGGCTGCCATGGACACAGATGGGCATCGCTGATCAGATAGCACTCATGGGCACTGATGGGTGGTACTGATGGGTGCTGATAGGCTGTACTGATGGGCTGAATTGTGGGCACTGATGGGCTGTACTGATGGGCTGCATGATAAGCACGGATGGGTTGCACCGATGGGCTAGGATAGGGGGAACTGATGGCTGCCATGGACACAGATGGGCATCATTGATGAGATGGGCACTGATGGCTGCCATGGGCACTGATGAGGCGGCACTGATAGGCGGCACTGATAGGACTGCATGTCCGGTGCTTCAGGCACTAGTTGTTCCTCACGCCTGGGAATGGGCTGACAAAATCCCAGGTGTCAGAACGCAATTTCTAGCCATAATAGTGACCTGGCACCTGGGATTTGTCAAGCTGTGGTGTAATCATTCCATGCTCAGGACTCCCCCGTGACAATGACATCATCTGATCTCCTCTCCAAAAGAACAACACCATCTATGTTCAGGCATCATCCAGGCTCACCATCTACTTTCTGGACTTAGATAGACACAAATCAGCCCCCTGTTGCAGCCTCTCCCCTTGTGACTTGTTACAATGTACAGTCTGATCACTGGGGGAGGGGAGACTGAGGAAATGACTCCTCCTCCTTCTACAAAGTTACAATGTACAGTCTGATCACTGGGGGAGGGGAGACTGAGGAAATGACTCCTCCTCCTTCTACAAAGTTACAATGTACAGTCTGATCACTGGGGGAGGGGAGACTGAGGAAATGCCTCCTCCTCCTCCTTCTACAAAGTTATAATGTACAGTCTGATCACTGGGGGAGGGGAGACTGAGGAAATGCCTCCTCCTGCTCGCAGCAGACTGATGACATCATCTGGGCCTAGGCACAGTCCTAGTATTCAGAACCTGAAGACAAGCTGCCACTTTGGCTGAAATTGTTCCTTTTTAAATTGGTGACAAATAAAGCTAAAAAAAAGGTCAGTTGACTTCTCAGGAGAATCTTCTTGTTTGGGGATAATTGAAGGATATTGCCGATCTCTGTCCTCACTTCTCTCTCTTCTCTCTTTCAGCGTCTGGAGCGCTGCATGACACTGGTGACCTCCATGACTACCGGCGTCTCCGAGAGGGAGGCTAATGACGCACTGAACGCTTATGTAAGTACATTCAACATGGAGCGCCATTGTGGGAGGGGCAGAGACACAAACTACTGGGGGAAATCTCACCATTGTGGGAGGGGCAGAGACACAAACTACTGCAGGTAATCTCCCCATTGTGGGAGGGGCAGAGACACAAACTACTGCAAGAAATCTCACCATTGTGGGAGGGGCAGAGACACAAACTACTGCAGGAAATCTCCCCATTGTGGGAGGGGCAGAGACACAAACTACTGCAGGGAATCTCCCCATTGTGGGAGGGGCAGAGACACAAACTACTGCAGGAAATCTCCCCATTGTGGGAGGGGCAGAGACACAAACTACTGCAGGAAATCTCCCCATTGTGGGAGGGGCAGAGACACAAACTACTACAGGAAATCTCCCCATTGTGGGAGGGGCAGAGACACAAACTACTGCAGGAAATCTCCCCATTGTGGGAGGGGCAGAGACACAAACTACTGGGGGAAATCTCCCCATTGTGGGAGGGGCAGAGACACAAACTACTACAGGGAATCTCCCCATTGTGGGAGGGGCAGAGACACAAACTACTGCAGGGAAATCTCCCCATTGTGGGAGGGGCAGAGACACAAACTACTGCAGGAAATCTCCCCATTGTGGGAGGGGCAGAGACACAAACTACTGCAGGAAATCTCCCCATTGTGGGAGGGGCAGAGACACAAACTACTGGGGGAAATCTCCCCATTGTGGGAGGGGCAGAGACACAAACTACTGGAGGGAAATCTCCCCATTGTGGGAGGGGCTTAGACACAAACTACTGCAGGAAATCTCCCCATTGTGGGAGGGGCAGAGACACAAACTACTGGAGGGAAATCTCCCCATTGTGGGAGGGGCTTAGACACAAACTACTGCAGGAAATCTCCCCATTGTGGGAGGGGCAGAGACACAAACTACTGCATGAAATCTCCCCATTGTGGGAGGGGCAGAGACACAAACTACTGCAGAAAATGTCAATATTGTGGGAGGGGCAGAGACACAAACTACTGCAGGAAATCTTCCCATTGTGGGAGGGGCAGAGACACAAACTACTGCAGGAAATGTCCTCATTGTGGGAGGGGCAGAGACACAAACTACTACAGAGAAATCTCCCCATTTTGGGAGGGGCAGAGACACAAACTACTGCAGGAAATCTCCCCATTGTGGGAGGAGCAGAGACACAAACTACTGCAGGAAATCTCCCCACTGTGGGAGGGGCAGAGACACAAACTACTGCAGGAAATCTCCCCATTGTGGGAGGGGCAGAGACACAAACTACTGCAGGAAATCTCCCCACTGTGGGAGGTGCAGAGACACAAACTACTGCAGGAAATGTCCTCATTGTGGGAGGGGCAGAGACACAAACTACTGCAGGAAATGTCCTCATTGTGGGAGGGGCAGAGACACAAACTACTACAGAGAAATCTCCCCATTGTGGGAGGGGCAGAGACACAAACTACTGCAGGAAATCTCCCCATTGTGGGAGGGGCAGAGACACAAACTACTGGGGGAAATCTCCCCATTGTGGGAGGGGCAGAGACACAAACTACTACAGGGAATCTCCCCATTGTGGGAGGGGCAGAGACACAAACTACTGCAGGGAAATCTCCCCATTGTGGGAGGGGCAGAGACACAAACTACTGCAGGAAATCTCCCCATTGTGGGAGGGGCAGAGACACAAACTACTGGGGGAAATCTCCCCATTGTGGGAGGGGCAGAGACACAAACTACTACAGGGAATCTCCCCATTGTGGGAGGGGCAGAGACACAAACTACTGCAGGAAATCTCCCCATTGTGGGAGGGGCAGAGACACAAACTACTGCAGGAAATCTCCCCATTGTGGGAGGGGCAGAGACACAAACTACTGCAGGAAATCTCCCCATTGTGGGAGGGGCAGAGACACAAAGTACTGGGGGAAATCTCCTCATTGTGGGAGGGGCAGGTGGGAGGAGGAATGTCCTGTCGGTGACACGCTGGGAGGAGCAGCCAGTTGTGTCTGGATTGGGGGGGGGGGGGTACTCTGAGAACAAAGAATTCTGGGAATGTGATTGTATCACACAAATAAATGTAATGTGATCTGTTTTTAAATCTAAACCCCCCCAAAAATGATGTCTCATATTGCAGCTTACCAGTCCTCAGATGTGACGGCTGCATTCGTTTCCTTTTCTTAGACTTTTTTCCTTGATCTTCACCTGTTGAACCCCCGGCAGTAACACACTTCCTGTCCTGGGGTGACAACGCTCTCCCTGTGCTGTATCTATGGTGGAGCAGTGTGGTCAGCCCAGGACAGGGCCGTGTCATAGTGGAAAGACGCCTACAGCACAGCTCTGTTGTTCTGGGAGGTCATCCATGGACTTTGTCCCAGAACACGCCCCCTTATCACAGATTGAGGTAAAGGGCCAATCACAGGGGCCCTTTACCATGTGATCAGCTGTGTCCAATCACGGCTGAGCACATGCACACAAACTTGGCGGTTTTGGGCATTCATTTCCTCGCGTGAGCAAAAGGGGAGCCAGTAACTAGTAATGTGACAGGACAGTTTACACTGATAATCAGTTCCCATCAGTGCAGCCTCAATAGTTCACATCAATGTTCATCAGTGCAGCCTCATTAGTGCCCATCAGTAGCCATCAGTGCAGCCTCATTAGTGCCCATCGGTACCCAGCCCTTCGGTGTCCATCAGTGGAGCCTCATCAGTGCCCATCAGTGCACATCAATACCCATCAGTGCAGCCTCATTAGTGCCCATCGGTGCAGCCTTGTCCAGTGCCCATCGGTGCAGCCTTGTCCAGTGCCCATCAGTGCAGCCTCATTGGTGCACATGAATGCCCAACAGTGCAGCCTCATCAGTGCACACCAGTGCACATTGGTGCCCATCAGTGCAGCCTCATTAGTGCACATCAATAGCCATCAGTGCAGCCTTGACCAATGACTGTCAGTGCAGCCTCATTGGTGCATATCAATAGACATCAGTGCAGCCTTGAGCAGTGCCCATCAGTGCAGCCTTGACCAATGACCATCAGTGCAGCCTCATTGGTGCATATTAATAGCCATCAGTGCAGCCTTGACCAGTGCCTAACAGTACAGCCTCATAATCGCACACCAGTACCCATCAGTGCTGCCTCATTAGTGCACATCAATACCCATCAGTGCAGCCTTATTGGTGCATATCAATAGCCATCAGTGCAGCCTCATTGGTGCATATTAATAGCCATCAGTGCAGCCTTGACCAGTGCCCATCAGTGCAGCCTCATTAGTGCCTAACAGTACAGCCTCATTAGCGCACACCAGTGCCCATCAGTGCTGCCTCATTAGTGCACATCAATACCCATCAGTGCAGCCTTGACCAATGACCATCAGTGCAGCCTTATTAGTGCATATCAATAGCCATCAGTGCAGCCTCATTAGTGCCCATCAGTGCAGCCTCATTAGTGCCCATCAGTGCAGCCTCATTAGTGCCCATCAGTGCAGCCTCATTAGTGCCCATCAGTGCAGCCTCATTAGTGCCCATCAGTGCAGCCTCATTAGTGCATATCAATAGCCATCAGTGCAGCCTCATTAGTGCCCATCAGTGCAGCCTCATTAGTGCATATCAATAGCCATCAGTGCAGCCTCATTAGTGCCCATCTGTGCAGCCTCATTAGTGCCCCTCGGTGCAGCCTCATTAGTGCCCCTCGGTGCAGCCTCATTAGTGCCCCTCGGTGCAGCCTCATTAGTGCCCCTCGGTGCAGCCTCATGAGTGCCCCTCGGTGCAGCCTCATTAGTGCCCCTCGGTGCAGCCTCATTAGTGCCCCTCGGTGCAGCCTCATCAGTGCCCCTCGGTGCAGCCTCATCAGTGCCCCTCGGTGCAGCCTCATCAGTGCCCCTCGGTGCAGCCTCATCAGTGCCCCTCGGTGCAGCCTCATCAGTGCCCCTCGGTGCAGCCTCATCAGTGCCCCTCGGTGCAGCCTCATCAGTGCCCCTCGGTGCAGCCTCATCAGTGCCCCTCGGTGCAGCCTTTTTTGATGTGGTTCCTTATAAAGGATATTTGTCTGCGGATCCTACAAAGCTTTTCTACAACACTCCAAATAAAAGGAATGCAGCCACCACATGTGTGGGACTCACTGGAGCCTTTGGTGCCGCTGTGAACATTCCGGTTGCTCTCGCTGTGAACATTCCGGTTGCTCTTCTTCTACACAAGTCCACACCGTATGAAGGAATCCGCACACCGCTCTTCCTGAAAGCTTCAATCAGCTTTATTGTTCAGCACAGCAGAGAACATTCCACACCAGAACCTTTTCACCACTCGCAGAGCCCCCTATTGGGGGACATAATGATAGACCCGCAAAGAGGTGGTAGTGTAGAGTGTTCTCCGATGTGCTGGAACAATAAAGTTGATTTCTTTCGGGGACAGCTGTGTGCAGCGTTGACCCCATATGAGGACTGTTCTGCTGTAGATGACACTTTGGGTTTTGATACAAAGTGGAATTAAAACACCCAAAAGCCAACATTTTATTCTACCGCATCTTACCAATTCTCAGATGTGGCGGCTGCATTCGTTTTCTTTATTTTTTAAGCTTTCTTTCTACTTTCATCTGGTGATCCGGCCAGTAAGTCTGTTGTTTTTTTCAACAGAACAAGCTGTCTTGTAGACGTAGCAGCTGGAGGGATGAGACGAGCCGTTTACCACTGGCAGGGGGTGCTTACAACGATCAGCTTTTATTTGATGTTTAGCCCTTTATCCCAAATGGAACAAAAACTGTCACTTATTATAAAGCGTGATGTGGAGTTTGGCTTTGTTAGTGTAGCTAAATCTGCCAGTCCATCTGTGGCTGTCCATAGGTGGCTCCTTCCTCCTGGGGGGGGAGGGGCGCTCTGATACAGGAGGTGGTGTTACTGGCCAGATCACCGGGTGAAAACAGAGGGGGGGGGGAGGGAGGGGCGCTCTGATACAGGAGGTGGTGTTACTGGCCAGATCACCGGGTGAAAACAGAGGGGGGGAGAAAAGGAATGCAGGCGTCACATCTAATGATCGGTAAGCTGCTGCGTGTGACGTTTTGGGTTAAATCGCGAACTTCCAGGGTGGCCGCCATCTTGTGCCGCCCGCGTCTCTCCGCGCAGCAATGTCTGATGATCGGGGAGATAGGAGGAGGGGGGGTCCTGACCGCTGCGGGGGCCTCTCTTCCTTCCGCTGGTTTTCTGAGAACTTCGCTCGCTTTTCTTATCTCCTCCAATCAGCTTCTGGGACATTCTGGGATATAAATGACGCTGGTGAAGTAGGAGGGGGGGAGGGGAGGGGGAGGGGGAGGCTCCGCGTACATTCGTCGCTCTAAATAAAGATTTGTTCTGGGATTGAACATTTTATAAGTTGGGAAGCCGGTCGGGTATAAATCTATTGCACATTCATCGTTGGCTCCGCCTGCGGGGGGCGCTCTGCCAGGGACTAATCTCCTCCAGCAGAGGAGCGCCCCCCCCCCCCCCCCACACACACTGACCCGCACTGCACACGGGCCCTGTACAGTCATTCTAACCTTTCCTCCAGCTCCGCACTGGAGCACAGCGGAGGTCTCACTGCCCTTCTACCTCCTGGCCCTAAAGCTGAACTCCGAACCCAACAAATGTCAGAGAAATCTCCTCCCCCTCCATAACCGCAAAGGATAGAAATCCCAATTTATGCCTCTTTACAAACCCAGATATTACCTGTGACATCATCACTGAGCTATAGGAGGGGCCTCAGCAAGCTCCACCCTCTACAGGCTGCCCGCAGACCAGTACAGGAAGAGGCGGAGACGAGACCAGTCCCCTGCAAAGAGGGGGAATAGAGATGTGGGAGGGGCCCAGCAGGCTCCACCCTCTACAGGCTGCCCGCAGACCAGTACAGGAAGAGGCGGAGACGAGACCAGTCCCCTGCAAAGAGGGGGAATAGAGATGTGGGAGGGGCCCAGCAGGCTCCACCCTCTACAGGCTGCCCGCAGACCAGTACAGGAAGAGGCGGAGACGAGACCAGTCCCCTGCAAAGAGGGGGAATAGAGATGTGGGAGGGGCCCAGCAGGCTCCACCCACTACAGGCTGCCTGCAGACAAGTACAGGAAGAGGTGGTGACCAGACTAGTCCCCTGCAAAGAGGGGGAATAGAGATGTGGGAGGGGCCCAGAAGGCTCCACCCACTACAGGCTGCCTGCAGACAAGTACAGGAGGGGGGGTGAGATGAAAGCAGCCTCCTGCATAGAAAGAGCCGAGCTGTGGGAGGGGCCCAGCAGGCTCCACCCTCTACAGGCTGCCTGCAGACAAGTACAGGAAGAGGCGGAGATGAGACCAGTCCGCTGCAAAGAGGGAGAATAGAGCTGTGGGAGGGGCCCGGCAGGCTCCACCCTCCACAGGCTGCAAGACCAGTCCCCTGCAAAGAGGGAGAATAGAGCTGTGGGAGGGGCCCAGCAGGCTCCACCCACTACAGGCTGCATGCAGACAAGTACAGGAAGAGGCGGAGACAAGACCAGTCCCCTGCAAAGAGGGAGAACTGTGGGAGGGGCCCAGCAGGCTCCACCCACTACAGGCTGCTCGCAGACAAGTACAGGAAGAGGCGGAGATGAGACCAGTCCGCTGCAAAGAGGGAGAATAGAGCTGTGGGAGGGGCCCGGCAGGCTCCACCCTCCACAGGCTGCAAGACCAGTCCCCTGCAAAGAGGGAGAATAGAGCTGTGGGAGGGGCCCAGCAGGCTCCACCCACTACAGGCTGCATGCAGACAAGTACAGGAAGAGGCGGAGACAAGACCAGTCCCCTGCAAAGAGGGAGAACTGTGGGAGGGGCCCAGCAGGCTCCACCCACTACAGGCTGCTCGCAGACAAGTACAGGAAGAGGCGGAGATGAGAGTACAGGAAGAGGCGGAGATGAGACCAGTCCGCTGCAAAGAGGGAGAATAGAGCTGTGGGAGGGGCCCAGGAGGCTCCACCCACTACAGGCTGCCTGCAGACAAGTACAGGAGGGGGCAGGATGAAAGCAGTCCCCTACATAGAGAGAGCAGAGCTTTGGGAGGGGCCCAGCAGGCTCCACCCTCTACAGGCTGCAAGACCAGTACAGAATGGGGCGGAGACAACACTGGTCACTCTGCACAAGCATTGCCTACAGGAGGGGGGCAGGGTCAAGACCAGTCACGCTGCACAAGCATTGAGAGCAAAGCTGTGGGAGGGGCCCAGCAAGCTCCACCCACTGCAGGCTGCCTGCAGACAAGTACAGGAGGGAGACCAGGCCCATGCAAAAGAGAGAGCAGAGCTGTGGGAGTGGGCGGAGATGAGACCAGTCACCCTGCACAATGAAAAAGAGAGCAGAGCTGTGGGAGGGGCCTAGCAAGCTCCACCCACTACAGGCTGCCTGCAGAAAACTACAGGAGGGGGCGGAGACTAGACCAATCACCCTGCACAGAGGGGGAGAGCAGTGGGAGATCTCTACCAGGCTCCACCCACTATGGGCTTCCTTCAGAAAAGTACAGAGAGAAGATCAATTATCCTGTACAATGAGAGAGAGTAGAGTTGTGGGAGGGACCCAGCAGGCTCCACCCACTACAAAAAAAAACTTCAGTAGGGAGTGGAGACAAGACCAGCCAACCTGCAGAAGAGGAGTGAGCAGAGCTTGAGGGACCTAGCGCGGGCTCCACCTATTACAGGCTACCTGCAGAAACGTACAGGAGGGGGTGGAGACCAGACCGGTCATCCTGTACGATGATAGAGCAACGTTGTGGGAGGGGTCTAGCACGCTTCACCCACTGCAGAAAACTACAGGAGGGGCGGAGACAAGACCGGTCACCCTGCCCAGAGAGAGAGATCAGAGCTGTGGGAGGGGCTGAGCAGGCTTCACCCACCACCCACTACAGGAAAGCTACACGGGGGGGGGGTGGCGACCAGTCAGAAGGATAGAGGGCGGTAGTGAGCGGTCTTTATTACGGGAATTTCCGGTGCGGAGGCCATGGATCGGTCCTGTGCTGATTAAAACACTTTTATTATTGAGTGATATTTATATCTTTCTCCTTTTTTCTGTTTCAGGTTTGTAAAGGACCCACCCAGCACGAGGAGGTGTGCCTGGGTCTCTTCACAGTGGTGCTGTCTGAACCCGCCCAGGCCCAGAAGGTGAGATACTTCATAGAAAGCTAATAAGTGCAAGAAAATCCCCCCTTCATTGTGTGGTAGGAGGTCCGTTCTCATGGTAATGCTCCTGCCGTCCAATAGCGGGCAGCTCCTGCTACATAGTACAGCCCCCGAGGAGCCCTCAGAAATCTCTAGAATGGATCTCTTTTATTAGATCTGAAGGCCGAGCAAACTCCAAATATCCCACCCACCCCTCCGGACGCCGCCGTGCATGGCAACCGGTGTAGCAGTTCATACGTTGTAGACTTCAATACACGGCCCCAGAGTGAGCGTCCGCCAAACGCTCATTTATTATGTGGCTGCGCTGACCAATCAATGCTTGCCATTGCGGATACTCACTCCAGGGCTGTGTACTATGGAATACGGACCACCCCCTGCACCGACCCCACCCGGGGGCCCCCTGCACCTACCCCACCCGGGGGCCCCCTGAACCAACGCCACCTGGCGGCCCACCGCACCAAACCCACCCGGCCACCCGGGGGCCCACCGCACCAACCCCACCTGGCCACCCGGGGGCCCACCGCACCAACCCCACCCGGGGGTCCACCGCACCAACCCCACCCGGCCACCCGGGGGCCCACCGCACCAACCCCACCCGGCCACCCGGGGGCACACCGCACCAACCCCACCCGGGGGCCCACCGCACCAACCCCACCCGGCCACCCGGGGGCCCACCGCACCAACCCCACCCGGGGGCCCACCGCACCAACCCCACCCGGGGGCCCACCGCACCAACCCCACCCGGGGGCCCACCGCACCAACCCCACCCAGGGGCCCACCGCACCAACCCCAACCGGCCACCCAGGGGCCCACCGCACCAACCCCAACCGGCCACCCAGGGGCCCACCGCACCAACCCCACCTGGGGGCCCACCGCACCAACCCCAACCGGCCACCCAGGGGCCCACCGCACCAACCGTTCCTGCATTACTTTGATGCCGGAGAGTTTATTTTCCTATCAGCAAAAATACAAATAAAAAGGGTGTTAAAAAATGCAAAAAGCGGCGCTAAAAATGCACCAACTGCACCCCACATAGATGTGAAGCTTGTCTTCTTTCCCGCAGGCCGGGGGTTCTGTGTGCGTCCCTCAGGTTCCATATCGGGGGGCGCTCTTTATTTAGGAGGCCCAGGATTGGTCTGGTGAGACCCCGGTGTCCAGTACGCCCCCCCCCCCCCCATGTGGTTTTTATGGACGGGCGCTCGGTGTGTGTCATCGGCTGCCCATTCGGCGCTCTTGTTTTTTCCAGCATTCCGTAGTTGGCGCGGGGAGGGGGGGGGGAGGCGCCCTCTCCGATATTTCGGGAAACTTAAAGCAAACACATTCACCCTGGGAGAGGGCGCGACCTCTGGCTCGTCCTTTGTTTTCACACCGAGCCGTTGGCATTTCTCTGGGATAATTACAAGCCGTCCCAACAGGCTGAAATAACGAGACCCATCAAGTCTGCCCGGAGGGGATCGTATTCCCCCCCCCCCCCTCATCCCAAACCACCATCCCCCCCCCCCCCCCCCCGCCCCGGGGGACTGCGGACAATAAACTGCTTCCTGACCCCGCAACACAATCGTTATCACCCGGGATTCTACACTCGGGTTCTTTTCACCTGCTCTCGGGGAAAGCTTTACACACTTAAAAAATCAGCGAACCAAACGTTCTATTTTCTGAAAGCAGACGTCCTGGAGAATAAAATGGTGGCTGATGCAATTTTTTTTTTATGTCACATGATATCAAACGCAAATTTTTAGTAAAAAAAAATACCCTAAAATTAATTTTGGTGCACAGTCAGAAAAAAAAATCCATTATTTTTTTTTTTCTAAATATAAAAGATGGGGTTGCATCGAGTAAATGGATACCAAACATGTCAAGATTTCAAACTGCACACGCCCATAAAATGACAACAAACTGCAATACCTACAATTCTCCATAGTGGCGCTTTAAAAAGGCTTTTACGGTTATCGATTTTCGAGAGTTCGTTGTGAATTGTGGCCCGAGAATTATTGCTGTCTCTTTTGATGTTGTGCAAATGAGTGCCGGACCTACGTGTGCGCTTGCATTTAGTATTGTGCGTGAGGGGATTAAATAATTTTTTTTTTTTATTTAAACATATTTTTTTCTCTTTTAATTTAAATTATTTTTAACTCTCTTCCTTTTTTTTTTTTTTTTTTTAACTTTATTCTTTTTTTTTTTCCATTTTAACTTTATTAATATCACAGTTGGGTGAACAAGCCCCCTGGGTCATAGTAAAGAGGTCCTCTTTACTCCCTCCACTTAGAAGAAGCCAGCAGATGCTTTCCGGCTCCATCAGCGTTCTTCAGCGAACTCCTCTGATTTGTTTTAGAGGGACCTGTCATGCCCCGACTGTTACGGCCAGGAAAACAGCTGGTCAAGCACCAATTGTGCTTGGTTAGCTGCTTTTGGAGGGCAGATAAGACATCTAACCCCGAACAGGTGATGTCTTGCTGACTAAAAAACAGCACCAAGAGGATGGTGGCAACCATGGCCTTGTAATAACCTCTTTCTGACAGGACGTTTTGGGCAGTTTCCCCATTCTTCTTTGTAGGACCTCTCAAGCTCTGTCAGGTTGGATGGGGAGCTTCGGTGCACAGCCATTTTCAGGTCTCTCCAGAGATGTTCAATTGGGTTCAAGTCTGGGCTCTGGTTGGACCGCTCAAGGACATTCAGAGTTGTCCCGTAAGCCACTCCTTCGTTATCTTGGCTGTGTGCTTAGGGTCGTTGTCCTGTTGGAAGATGAACCTTTGCCCCAGTCTGAGGTCCAGAGCGCTCTGGAGAAGGTTTTCATCAAGGAGGTCTCTGTACATTGCTGCATTCATCTTCCCTCCATCCTGACTAGTCTCCCAGTTCCTGCCGCTGAAAAACATCCCCACAGCATGATGCTGCCACCACCATGCTTCACAGTAGGGATGGTATTGGCCAGGTGATGAGCGGTGCCTGGTTTCCTCCAGACATGATGCTTGTCATTCAGACCAAAGAATTCAATCTTTGTTTCATCAGACCAGAGAATTTAGTCTCTCATGGAATTAGAGTCCTTCAGGTGCCTTTTGGCAAACTCCAGGCGGGCTGTCATGTGCCTTTTACTGAGGAGTGGCTTCCGTCTGGCCACTCTACCATATAGGCCTGATTGGTGGAGTGCTGCAGAGATGATTATTCCTCTGGAAGGTTCTCCTCTCTCCACAGAGAAACACTGGAGCTCTGTCAGAGTGACCATCGGGTTCTTGGTCACCTCCCTGACTAAGGCCCTTCTCCCCCGATCGCTCAGTTTGGCCGGGCGGCCCGCTCTAGGAAGAGTCCTGGTGGTTCCAGACTTCTCCCATCTACAGATGATGGAGGCCACTGTGCTCATTGGGACCTTCAATACTGCAGAAATGTTTCTTTACCCTTCCCCCGATCTGTGCCTCCATACAATCCTGTCTCCGAGGTCTACAGACAATTCCTTGGACTTCATGGCTTGGTTTGTGCTCTGACATGCACTGTTACCTGTGGGACCTTCTATAGATAGGTGTGTGCCTTTCCAAATCATGTCCAATCACCTGAATTCTACAACCAATCAGGCTTCAGAAACATCTCAAGGATGTTCAGTGGAAAAAGATGGACCTGAGCTCAGTGTTGGGTGTCATGGCGAAGGCTGTGATACTTATGTACATGGGAGGAGCCTGTGATACTTTTGTACATGGGAGGAGCCTGTGATACTTATGTACATGGGAGGAGCCTGTGATACTTATGTACATGGGAGGAGCCTGTGATACTTATGTACATGGGAGGAGCCTGTGATACTTATGTACATGGGAGGAGCCTGTGATACTTATGTACATGGGAGGAGCCTGTGATACTTGGGTACATGGGAGGAGCCTGTGATACTTATGTACATGGGAGGAGCCGGGGATACTTGGGTACATGGGAGGAGTCGGGGATACTTGGGTACATGGGAGGAGCCGGGGATACTTGGGTACATGGGAGGAGCCGGGGATACTTGGGTACATGGGAGGAGCCGGGGATACTTGGGTACATGGGAGGAGCCGGGGATACTTGGGTACATGGGAGGAGCCGGGGATACTTGGGTACATGGGAGGAGCCGGGGATACTTGGGTACATGGGAGGAGCCGGGGATACTTGGGTACATGGGAGGAGCCGGGGATACTTGGGTACATGGGAGGAGCCGGGGATACTTGGGTACATGGGAGGAGCCGGGGATACTTGGGTACATGGGAGGAGCCGGGGATACTTGGGTACATGGGAGGAGCCGGGGATACTTGGGTACATGGGAGGAGCCGGGGATACTTGGGTACATGGGAGGAGCCGGGGATACTTGGGTACATGGGAGGAGCCGGGGATACTTGGGTACATGGGAGGAGCCGGGGATACTTGGGTACATGGGAGGAGCCGGGGATACTTGGGTACATGGGAGGAGCCGGGGATACTTGGGTACATGGGAGGAGCCGGGGATACTTGGGTACATGGGAGGAGCCGGGGATACTTGGGTACATGGGAGGAGCCGGGGATACTTATGTACATGGGATTTTTTACTTCTTTACTTTTAATAAATTTGCAAAGATTTCAAGCAAACTTCTCTCACGTTGTCATTATGGGGGATTGTTTTTAGAGTTTTGAAGAAAATTTTGGAATTTTGGAATTTCTGGATGCACTGTATATTGGTCGGCAGCATTGCCCGGGCACTTGGTGTGCGCACACCTGACAGTTCCTATCACACTGCAGCCCCATCATTCTGAGATATGAAGGAAAGACCCACCATGATGAGAAGCTCAGAGTTAGAAGTAACGTTTATTTTCCCTTTTGGCTCCGGAATCCACGTGTTGTGCGGATGGCGGCCGTTTCATCTTTTTTTGGGTTGACTCCATCAGAAAGACTTTATTATAAATAATGATTATCCCAGATGGAGCCGGAAAGCATCTGCCGGCTTCTTCCGAGTGGAGGGAAAATGTTTCAAGTAGCTAATTACTTTCTGCGATCGGCGGAGTCCTCTGATCCGTGATGGAGATCTGTTCTCCGCACCTCGGCTAATGAAGCGTTGGTTATGGCGGGGGAGCGCCGTCTCCCCCCTCCCTGAGGAAGTCCGTCCTCTCTGGGGACCCGAGCCGATCCTCAGGCTGTGTGCTGTGGAAGATGTGCAGTAATTAGGAGTCGCCTTCAAAACCAAAGCGCGTCGGCGGCTGATAAATGTCTTTTTAGGTGACTGTGGTTGGAGGCTCCTCCCCTCCTCCACTTTATATCAGATGGTAAGAGGATTGAGCCGTGTCTTTTTATTGGTGCCCAATGTGAGGTGTTAACGTCCAACATTAGTACCTGACCCCACAAATGGACACCGAGACCCCCCCCCCAAATCTTATGGAAAGCCTTCTCAGAGGAGCGGAGGGTGCTATAGACACAACGGGGGGCAACTTCATAATGTTTGTTGGGGGATGGTGGGGGGTACCCAATAGTAACCACTTGCCAACCACAATACACATATATACGTGGCTTGCAAGTGGTTTTCTGAGGATTATGGATGAAGCTATCAGCCAGAACCCCGTTTTTTTCTTAGTCTTTCTCATGAAAGCGGTCCGTGTGGGCTAATTAGCTGCTGGATCGCTTTCAGAAACAGGGAGAAGGGGGCCAACTGTCGCTCAGGGATGTTTCTCAGGCTTGCCGTTTTTTTTTTTTTTACCAACGAGCCCGGGAAAACAATCCAGTGGTTTACACAGCTGGTCACAAAGGTGAACAGAGACCAGATTGTCTCTGATCACCTCTATGATCTTGGAAGACTGGAGTGTAGTCATGACATCACTTCTGGTCTAGGCGCGGAAGTAAACTTTTTTTTTTATTTTTTTTTTTTTAGCACAAAAGATCAATTTTTTTTTGCTTTCAAAGGTAGAAGAGAGATTTTGAGTCTTTTTGACCCCAGACCTGTCATCTCTTATTTCTATTACATGAGATCTCTCCATAAAGAGGACCTGTCATCTCTTATTTCTATTACATGAGATCTCTCCATAAAGAGGACCTGTCATCTCTTATTTCTATTACATGAGATCTCTCCATAAAGAGGACCTGTCATCTCTTATTTCTATTACATGAGATCTCTCCATAAAGAGGACCTGTCATCTCTTATTTCTATTACATGAGATCTCTCCATAAAGAGGACCTGTCATCTCTTATTTCTATTACATGAGATCTCCATAAAGAGGACCTGTCATCTCTTATTTATATTACATGAGATCTCTCCATAAAGAGGACCTGTCATCTCTTATTTCTATTACATGAGATCTCCATAAAGAAGACCTGTCATCTCTTATTTCTATTACATGAGATCTCCATAAAGAGGACCTGTCATCTCTTATTTCTATTACATGGGATCTCTCCATAAAGAGGACCTGTCATCTCTTATTTCTATTACATGAGATCTCCATAAAGAGGACCTGTCATCTCTTATTTCTATTACATGAGATCTCTCCATAAAGAGGACCTGTCATCTCTTATTTCTATTACATGAGATCTCCATTAAGAGGACCTGTCATCTCTTATTTCTATTACAAAGGATGTTTGGAATAAAAAAAGCGCCAGAAAGGGCGGGGTCAGCAAGTGGTTAGTGACCATTGGTGGGGAATATATATATATATATATATATATATATATATATATATATATATATATATATATGTACACACATACACAGAGAGAGAGAGATATTCTTCCATTAATATTCACGAAAGTTTTGTTTTTCCAAAAACATTGCGTTTAAAAAAAATCATCGTGCAAATACAGTGTGACATAAAAAAATTGCAACGACCGTCATTTTATTCTCTAGGGTCTTTGCAAAAAAAAAAAAAAAAAAAGTGTGTGTATATATATTTATTTATATTAGTCTTTCTGCATCATTCCACACCTCTGTGGTTTCTGTTGCTTTAAAAGCTGTCATGAACCCCCCCCCCCCCCCCCCCCCCACACACACACACACACACACACACACACCACACACACGAACTAATGGTGCACCGGGGGGCGGGGGACGCCATTACACCTTACACCCGTGCCTGCCTTTCTTCCCGCTCCTCATTAGTTCTCCTTCCTGACGTGGCTTTTGATCCGACGCTCCAGATTTTGCTGTGAGCTCCTTGGCTGCGGATAATTAGAGCTGCCACTTTGATGCCGGAGCTGACACGGCGCCGGCCCGGAGCTGTCACATGCTCCTTCCAGCACCTGTGCCTGAGCCCGCCGTTAACCTGCTCCGCGCCGGGTGCGAGACGGAGCACCAAATTCACTCCTAAAATAGCTACTTCTCCATGTCTGCGCTTTGAGCCCTGGATGTGCTGCTCGTCAGAAAAGCTAGCAATTAGTCACGGATATCAGCCTAACGGAACACCAGAGGCTCCCCCGTGACTCACTGAGAGGCGTTCATCAAAGGAGGAATTGATCATATTGATTAAGATATATAATAGTGCGCTCGGCCGTCTGCTGAAATTAGAGGTGGGTGAGAAGCGTCGCCCTTCCACCGCACAGAAAATAATTTATTGTAAATATATTTTAAATAATAAATTATGATAAATATTTTTTATATTAATAATAATAATAATAATAATAATAATAATAATAATTAATTTTTATATTATTCAATTTATTATATCAAAGTTATGCCAGTATAGAAATATTATATTAATATTAAAGTGCTGAGCAAACCGTTGGCACTATATAAATCCTGTATAATAATAATAATAGTGAAATAATAATAATAAAGTGAAAATAATAATAAAAAAACGAAATGAATAAAAATGTAAATAAAATTATATTTAAAGTATATGTTCACATCATCATTCATATCCTCTCCCCACACCCACTGTCACTGCCGCACCCATTACCGGTTCAGGATCTGGGCCCCAGATTTGGACGGTCGCTGCCCCACCCATTACCAGGACCTGGGCCCCAGATTTGGACGGTCACTGCCGCACCTATTACCGGGATCAGGATCCGGGGCCCCAGATTTGGATGGTCATTGCTGCACCCATTGCCGGGATCAGGATCCGGGCCCCAGATTTGGACAGTCACTGCCGCACCCATTACCGGGATCAGGATCTGGGCCCCAGATTTGGACGGTCACTGCCGCACCCTTTACCAGGATCAGGATCTGGGCCCCCAGAATTGGACGGTCACTGCCCCACCCATTACCAGGATCTGGGCCCCAGATTTGGACGGTCACTGCCGCACCCTTTACCGGGATCAGGATCTGGGCCCCCAGAATTGGACGGTCACTGCCCCACCCATTACCAGGATCTGGGCCCCAGATTTGGACGGTCACTGCCGCACCCTTTACCGGGATCAGTATCTGGGCCCCAGATTTGGACAGTTACTGCTGCATCCATGATTGGGATCTGGGTCTCGAGACTTAGTCTCTACTGCAACCATTACCAGGTTCAGGATCTGGGCCCCCAGATTTGGACAGTGACTGCCGCACCCATTACTAGGATCGGAATCTGGGCGTCCAGATTTAGAGTCACTGCCACACTTTTAATCAGGATCTGGACCCCCATATTTAAATGGTCACTGCTGTACCCATTACCAGGATCTGGGTCCCTGATTTGGATGGTCACTGCCGCACCCATTACTAGGATTTGGGTCCCAAAATTCAGGCAGACACTGCCGCACTCATTACCAGGATCAGGAACTGGGCCCCTAGACTTGGAGACTGCCGCACTCATTACCATGGTTAAGGAACTGGGCCCTAGATTTGGACACTGCCGCACCCTTTACCAGGATCGGGAACTGGGCCCTAGATTTGGACACTGCCGCACCCTTTACCAGGATCGGGAAGTGGGCCCCTAGACTTGGAGACTGCCGCACTCATTACCATGGTTAACCTCCCTGGCGGTATGATTATTTCGGATTTTAGGTGCTGAAAGCGGTACAATTATTTTGCATGGAAATTTGGTGTTTTATATGGTAGGTCTGTAATTCTTAACAATAACACACTTAAATCTGTCCAAACAAGAGTCTAGTAGATATCCCGGGTATGATAAAGTTTGAAACACAGAAACATAAATTATAATATAATAAATAAAAATAAATAATTAAAAAAAAAAAATTAATAATAAAATAAATTTCCCCACGATTCACTATCGCTCAATTCTGCAAGTGTTCTAATTTATTATCGCTGTTTTCTAGCTGGTCTAAAGCCACTTTTGATGTAAAGGGACACTTTTTGGTTGCTATGGACAATCTCCAGTTTCCAGGCAGAAAGAACAGTATATATAACATAAAACTGCATGCAGGGCATAGGACAAAGCGCTGGGGACAAAAGGGATGTGAAATGATTTCATACAGTACTGTAATCTGTAAGATTACAGTACTGTATATGTTATGATTTTACACGTTTTTGAATTTGCCGCCAGGCTCCGCCCCCGTGCGTCGCGCTGCTCGCAGGGAACGGAGCCTGGCACGTAGAGGCTTCGAAGGAGGACGGAGCCCGCAGACAGCGCGGGGGACATCGCAGGATCCCGGGGACAAGGTAAGTAAAGCCACACCAGGATCCTGCGATGTAATCCCGAGTGTGGCTCGGGGTTACCGCTAATGGTCCTGAATTTTAACCCCGAGCCACACTCGGGAAAACCGCCAGGGAGGCTACCGAACTGGCCCCTAGACTTGGACACTGCCACACCCTTTACCAGGATCGGGAACTGGGCCCCTAGACTTGGACACTGCTGCACCCTTTACCAGGATCGGGAACAGGGCCCCTAGACTTGGACACTGCCGCACCCTTTACCAGGATCGGGAACTGGGCCCCTAGACTTGGACACTGCCGCACCCTTTACCAGGATCCGGAACTGGGCCCCTAGACTTGGAAACTGCCGCACCCTTTACCAGGATCCAGAACTGGGCCCCTAGACTTGGAAACTGCCGCACCCTTTACCAGGATTGAGAACTGGGCCCCTAGACTTGGACACTGCCGCACCCTTTACCAGGATCCAGAACTGGGCCCCTAGACTTGGAAACTGCCGCACCCTTTACCAGGATCGGGAACTGGACCCCTAGACTTGGACACTGCCGCACTCATTACCAGGATTGGGAACTGGGCCCCTAGACTTGGAAACTGCCGCACCCTTTACCAGGATCGGGAACTGGACCCCTAGACTTGGACACTGCCGCACTCATTACCAGGATTGAGAACTGGGCCCCTAGACTTGGACACTGCCGCACCCTTTACCAGGATCAGGAACTGGGCCCCTAGACTTGGAAACTGCCGCACCCTTTACCAGGATTGAGAACTGGGCCCCTAGACTTGGACACTGCCGCACCCTTTACCAGGATCCAGAACTGGGCCCCTAGACTTGGAAACTGCCGCACCCTTTACCAGGATCGGGAACTGGACCCCTAGACTTGGACACTGCCGCACTCATTACCAGGATTGGGAACTGGGCCCCTAGACTTGGAAACTGCCGCACCCTTTACCAGGATCGGGAACTGGACCCCTAGACTTGGACACTGCCGCACTCATTACCAGGATTGAGAACTGGGCCCCTAGACTTGGACACTGCCGCACCCTTTACCAGGATCAGGAACTGGGCCCCTAGACTTGGACACTGCCGCACCCTTTACCAGGATCAGGAACTGGGCCCCTAGACTTGGGCACTGCCGCACCCTTTACCAGGATCGAGAACTGGGCCCCTAGACTTGGACACTGCCGCACTCTTTACCAGGATTGAGAACTGGGCCCCTAGACTTGGACACTGCCGCACTCTTTACCAGGATTGAGAACTGGGCCCCTAGACTTGGAAACTGCCGCACCCTTTACCAGGATCGAGAACTGGGCCCCTAGACTTGGACACTGCCGCACTCTTTACCAGGATTGAGAACTGGGCCCCTAGACTTGGACACTGCCGCACTCTTTACCAGGATTGAGAACTGGGCCCCTAGACTTGGACACTGCCGCACTCTTTACCAGGATTGAGAACTGGGCCCCTAGACTTGGACACTGCCGCACTCTTTACCAGGATTGAGAAGTGGGTATCCAGATTTGGACGGTCACTGCCCCACCCGCTATCTTGATCTGGGTCACCCACTGTACTATACTGTACTCTATAAATATATAGATATAGGATTTTCCATAGAGAGGGTTGTTGATTTTCCAGGCTGGTATTTATCAATGAACGCCCAGCAGAGTTCTCTATCACCTTCTGCTCTCTTCCTGCTTGTTATCCTCACAGATTCCTCCCTCCACTCCGACTTCACATACATCTGTAATCTTTTATTCATACGTTGCCGGCGTTCTCTCAGGTCGTTAGTGAAGCCGCCTTCCTCGCTTGCCAGCTGATATCTGTCCGCCGTGGCTTCTGAAATCTCTCTACCTGCTCACACACTGTAAATCCCCCAGGGGGGCGTTATGCTAATCCCCTCTCTGCAAAGCTCCGGGCTGTTATGGCAGATAGGCTGATGGAATGCCTTGTAAACAAATCCTCAAAACACAATTACCAGCTTGAGGTATAAAGTGGAAGAATAAATAGAACTTGGAGAAAGTTCTGCTATCTGCCGACTGCCTCTACGCCTGGAGAATTAAAGACACCGAAGTGCCTCAGATAGCGTCTGATATATGGGGACCCCCCTCCTGCTGGTCCTACGGGGGTTTTCTTCTGGGTGAAGCACCTTGTTGTGATTTAGCCATTTCAGTTTCATCGTTCTGAGTTCTCATGGGGTGGCGATGGTGTCTCAAATGACTTTTTGGAGTGGTGCGCAAAAACAAAACCCCTAAGTGTACAAAAATGTGTACATGAAAAACACACACAAACATGCAGTTAGGGGTAAGAGTAGGACTCTACCTTGACCCCCCCCCCCCCCCCCCCCCGACCTCCACCTAGCCAAAAGGCCCGGTGTACCCCTCACCTCGTGATCAGCCGAAGCCAACAAATGAGTGCTAGGTGAGGGACCTGAAGAGAAACCCCCTCCAGTTCAGGGGAGGAAGTAACTTGATGGCCGTACAGCCTGCCCGCCCGTAGACTTCGAGGTTGGCCTTGAAGTCGACAGGCTGGCCCAAGGAGCTACGGGTTGGCCCAAGGAGCCACACCCTCCATCCAAGTGAAAGTAACAGAACAGTGACAAAACTTACGGTGCATTGGGTAGGCCTTGTGGCCTGGTAACAAAAATTACCCTGATTTCGACCAAAAGGCCTAGCCCCAGAGGCACGGTGCAGAAGAAACAAGGGGTGATGTGACCTTGTGCAGTTTGCCAGACTCCTAGTGATACTAAGAGCACCTCTGGGGTGCAACTCCCAGAGTGGGTACAGACACTGCAGATTTTCTGCCTTCCTAGCCCATGACCAGACCAGGCAGCACCGTTTAAACCAGGAGGCATTGGACGGACTCCTTGGCTCCCTCTATGCTAAAGGAGTACTCCCAACCTACACCTTATGTGGTTCACACTTATTCGGTTTCCTTGGCTATCAGAATGTCTCCTCGGGGACCCCATCATACCAGCAGAGATACTTTACAGCCAGCCAATCCTGCCAAAAGGCCAGAACATTGGCGTAGTGACACTGATAAGAACAGATACTACACTTGATCTTAGAAGAAAGGGCCAACTACTCCCATAACCAGAGTTGGACCGAGGGCTAGGCAGGTGGTTGCCTTGAGTGCTTCAGCGGGGGTCGAGTGTCAAGGACTAGCATTCTATGCTGGTGAGCACAGATGTCCTTATCCTTAAGTGTGCCAGCTATTTTTTTTTTTTAATTTAACCCCAGTGAGCTTGTGGGCCGGGTCCGGGTTTACGTGACCAGTGTAGTGTAAAGAACCTGCCTGCTGCTTATTGGAGTAACAAAAGAGTGCAAGTTCTGAGTTTGGCGAGGGAAAGGTTTTGAGGATTCCCACCTTTCGTCCTTGGCAGCTGAAGGAACTTTATGTGGGTGAAAAACAGTGCTCAAGAGCAGAGAACTGAGAAAATATACTACAGCTGCAACAAAAACCAACGAATATCAGTGTGGCAAACAACGATATTAAAAAATGTAAGTGCGCTTGCAGTAAAATACAAAAATTGGTGACTAAAAAGTGGTCATAGGTGGTACATATGAGAAGGTAAAAAATTGACAAATATAAGTGACAAAATAAAAGTGACAAATAAAAATAAGGATAAGAGTGATTGAAATTACATAAAAAAAAAATATACAAAAGAAGTTCATTCATAAGTCCAAACATTTGATGAGGGCAAGCAGATCCAATGGAGGAAGATCAAGCATCCAGAATTCATCCACCCTTACCCAAAGGGGAAAGAGAGGGGAAGAGGGGGATGTAAAGAGGGTCCCCGAATTAATGGTGAATCCAGAAAACGATAAGACTATGCTCTTACCAGAAACGGTGGACCTCCTGAAGAGCAAGGTCTTACTCGCAGGCAGATAGAGCCCTCTGCAGGGACAAATGGACCTCCAGTTTGTCTGTGTCTTTAAACGTCCATGGCGTTCCGGTGGCAAGCAGACCCAAAATCCCAATCTGAAATGAACACTCATTGGTCGGGAGGACCGTGAGTGTAAAAATTGAAAGGACTCGAATGGTGTAGTAAGTTGAATAAAAAATTTTTATTGCTCAAGGGGAGGGGGCGGGAACACTCTCTGCCATTAAATCACAGATAAAAAATGCCGTCAAGTTAAAACAGTAACGAACGCCCGCGTACCAGGAGAACATGGGGAGTAATAGCGTGATGGCATATAGTGCGTAGCCACACCTATTTTTTAATATGGCTGAAGGAACTTGTTCCGGCACTGCTGGTAGATACGTTCTTGCCTCCTTGCCGTAAAGGAGGACCTTGCCCTAAAGGAGGACCTTGCCTCCTTGCCGTAAAGAGGACCTTGCCTCCTTGCTCTAAAGGAGGACCTTGCTCTAAAGGAGGACCTTGCTCTAAAGGAGGACCTTGCTCTAAAGGAGGACCTTGCCCTAAAGGAGGACCTTG
Source organism: Aquarana catesbeiana (assembly GCA_037953035.1). Lineage (NCBI taxonomy): Eukaryota > Metazoa > Chordata > Amphibia > Anura > Ranidae > Aquarana > Aquarana catesbeiana. The sequence goes on along the minus strand of JBBHAA010002857.1, from coordinate 8,404 downwards.
CCCCCTTGCCCTAAAGGAGGACCTCGCCTCCTTGCCCTAAAGGAGGACCTCGCCTCCTTGCCCTAAAGGAGGACCTCGCCTCCTTGCCCTAAAGGAGGACCTCGCCTCCTTGCCCTAAAGGAGGACCTCGCCTCCTTGCCCTAAAGGAGGACCTCGCCTCCTTGCCCTAAAGGAGGACCTCGCCTCCATAAAACCATAATAGCCATTTGTGTGGATCACCCCCGCTATCTCCATCTGACTCTCCCTTCACTTCATCATCTTTGCATCCCTCCCTCTTCAGGTATTTATACCAACAAATATTGCGTCAACAATTTACACAGCACTTTACATACATATTGTACATTTACATAATTCGCTGCCATCAAGAAGCTTACAATCTAAGGTCCCTTACTCACCTTCATATAGATCGTATGACCAATTTAAACACGAGCCAATTAACCTCCCAGCATGTCTTTGGAGTGCCCAGAGGAGACCCAAGCAAGCACATGGTTGGTGATATCACAATCTCCACCTTGTTCGGTCAGAGAACACCTTTTATTCATTGAGAATGATACAAGTTATTCGCCGAATGCCTGTGCCAAGTGAACGTGCAAACTCCAGGCAGGGTGTGCCTTGGTTGGGATTCGAACCGACAGCCCCCAGTGCTGCCATGTGGAGGTGCTAACCACTTAGTGCTGGCCATGGGTTGGAAGAGGTCCTAGGAGACTATCAAGGGTAAGAGATAATATAAATCCCAGGTATGTGTTGTTTTGTTTAGTGTTGTGCAGTTTAGACTACTATACATGTTTCATACCTGGCCGATCCCTGCGACAGCTGGAGTTTGCCATAGTAGCCACCACTGCTACAGTAATCCTCCCATATTCCAGGTCCTTTTTCCCTGCTGCATAGTGAACACAGAACTTTGCTCGCTCGGCACTGGCACTATTCAGGGGATGGCTTCTATCCATCTCAATGAATGCAAAGCGTTTTCTGATTGGACAAGGTGGAGAGGCAGGGACGGTGACGTCACACTCTCCACCTCGTCCAGTCAGAGAACACATCGTATTCATTGTGAATGATACAAGATGTTTGCTGAATGGTGCCTGTGCCATGTGAGCGCCCCTCTGTGTTGAGTGTGCAGTAGGGCCCAGAAGACCGGGATAATCGGTGTAGTAGCAGCGACCGTTGTGATTCTCCACAGGAACTGGCCCGGTATGGGATATGTCTACTGACGGTGGTCTAAGCAGGACATAACTATGCAAAAGAAAAAAACATGCCTGGGATGCAAAATTTGTGGTCTGGTGACCGATGGTAAATCGTGCTCTTGGCAGCTGATTTGATGCTCCAGTCAGATCGCCTTCCTGGATGGTTTCCGCACTCCCCCGCCGCGCGTTGCCGTTTCTGAAGAAGCTTTTGTCTTTTTGTTTCTGTGTTCATCATCAGATTGGCTGACAACCCATTTGTATCCTGTCACCGATCTCTCCTCTCATCATCTCTTTGTGGAAGATTCCTGACACATGAAAGTTGTTCTGGGATAAATCTCCGCGCTCGCTTTTCTCACCGCCGCTTACCCCCGCAGCGCGATTTCTCCTCCTCCTCCTCTCGTTAGTTTTGGAGTCTATTGTGCATCATGTGGCTGGGTGCCGCAGGTGTCTCTTTGTGCGTCATCCTCCTCCATGCGCTCACTCATCTTTTAAAGTTCACCTGTCAATTTAAAGTGGAACTCCAGTGGTCAAACCATAAACCAGGCCCCTCCCCCTTTTATAAATATTAATGTTCAAATACTTTACATTAAAATACAACTTTTTTTCATTTTAAAACATAATTTGTGACCACTTTGATCGCTTCCTCCTCCTCTTTCTTTACTGTGTGGTCGAGGAGCAATGGTGGCATCATCAGGGAATGCACCCGCACTGGGGGGCCACAAGTCCCACAACTCTTCCACACCTCTGCTTGCAATGGGCGGTGCATTCTTTCTGATTTGGGTACCACAGGCACCTCTATGGATGCCATTGACATGCCCAGACAAAAAATGGGCCTAGAGCAAGGAATTTAGAAGCTGTCCCCCAACCCCCCCCCCCCCCCCCCCCAAAAAAAATTAATTCCCATCAATGTCCTGTAACATCAATCAGGATAGGGGTTCCCCTGCCACCCCCATAGGGCACTCTCCTGGGATGAGACCACCTGTCTCTTGGTTGCTGACTGGGGCACCTCTGACTTCTGGGTGAGAGCTGTCTTGTGACTTCTGGCTGGGGCTCCTCTGACCTCTGGGTGAGACAACCGGTCGCTTTACTCCTGGCTGGGGCACATCTGACCGCTGGGTCAAACCTCCTGTCTCTTGACTCCTTGCTGGGGCTCCCCTGACTCCTGGCTGATCTGTGATCGCTGTTCCCTAAATTGCCCCGTATTTCCACATCTGTGATCAGATCTGTATTGTTGGTAATCAGTAGATCTAGTAATGCTTTGTTTCTAGTTGGTGCGTCTACCATCTGACCCACGATATTGTCCTGCAAGACATTTAGGAACTGGCAAGCCTTAGATGAATGTGCGGTTCCCTCCGCCCAGTCTATGTCTGGATATTTAAAATCCCCCCCCATTATGATAACACTTCCCATCCTTGCTGCTAATCCAATTTGTGATAGGAGATCCGTCTCCACTTCCTCCCTCAGGTTAGGGAGCCTATAGCATACTCCCAGTATTATTTTCCCCTTAGCTTCATCCCTTTGGAGCTCTACCCATAAGGATTCCACCACCTCCCTAGCTCCCTCAGTGATGTCATCTCTCACATTCACTTGTACATTATTCTTGATATATAGGCATACCCCCCCCCCCCCCCCCCTATTTTTACCCTCTCTCTCTCCCCCTGCGTTATAGGGTATACCCTTGAATGGTTGCCATCCAATCATGAGAGCTGTTGAACCAGGTCTCTGAAATTCCCACAAAATCCAAATCCTCCTCGTACAACAGTATCTCTAGTTCATCCATCTTGTCCACCATGCTCCTGGCATTGGTGAACATGCCACATAGTTTAGACCGGTCGCATATTATCCTCTTATTGATTGGGTGTTCCGAGATTGCAACTAGGACTTGTTACTATACTTACCTCGGGTTTAGGTGTTTTAGTCAACCTAACACTAATGCCCCCAATACTACCCTCTGGAATATGTTCCGCGCTGATAATCTCTACCTCTGGGCCCTCCCCCCGTCGCCTAGAAAAAGCCCCTCTAACTTTTCGGCCATCTTCACTCCCAGCAGATGAGTCGACTCTCCCATGTCGGCAAGCTGTGGCTGTAGGGGAGAAAAAGGAGCGCCGACAACATCTTGGTCTTGGGAGCCTATGAGTGGCGTTACGGTTCCGGGAAATTCCCAGCCATTGTCGGAGCGTTCTTTCCTCTCCCCTGCAGCTGCCGTTGACATGGGATCACATGACCAGAACAGAGTGGCCTGAAAATAGTACATACATCTTTTCTTAGGCAGTTAAGTCGGTGGTGGGGGGGGGGACATTTTTAAGCTGGAATAAGCCAGCTCTCCCAACCCTCTCCCCCTTCATTAAATAACTTTCAAATACTTGTAAAAGATCAATCATGTGACCTGTGATGGGGAGCAGCCTCATTCAATTTGACGGCCTCCTTGTAGGACACACCTGTGCTGGGACCACAACGCCTCCCACCTCTAGCTGCAATGGGCGTTACGTTCTTCCTCATTTTGGTGTCACAAGCACCCCTGACAGGGCCAAATGTAATGGGGCCTGAGCAAGTAGTCTACATTCTAGTCTATCCCATGTAATATGGGTGTCAATCAGTGCTGGTGGACACGGGAAACTGCGTCGCTAGTAACACCCATTTTCCACATCAGGACCATCATTGCAGCATCCCCTGTAGGGTTAGGACTACAGCTGCTGAAGCAGTTGCCACTAGAAACTTCTAAGAACCCTTGATTGGCTCCCCTCCACTGTTTTCTATAAGATCTCCTCCCACTTTCTTGTTATTTCCAGCAGAATGAGTGACTCCTTCTTCTCTCTCCCGCAGTGTTACCGCGATCTGGCGCTGGTCAGCAGAGACGGGATGAACATCGTGCTCAACAAAATCAACCAGATCTTAATGGAGAAGTATTTGAAGCTTCAGGACACCTGCCGGACGCAGGTAGGTACATTTTTAGGCATGGAGGCTTCAGACTTTTGCGGTCACTAGACAAATGTATGAATGGCTGTCCGACAACATGGCAGCAATTGTTGTGTGACCTTATGGACACACCTCTCTCAGACAATAGGACGCCCCGGTAGAAGCACTTGAAATGCCCCAGGTGCTGCATCTTCTGGGGGTTCCGATGCTTTTGCTTTCTCATGTGTGAATGATTTTTGGGGTGTCGGACACCTGAGTCTACCATACACCCCCTGACCAGGTGCCCCTCTTACCTCTGCCTTGCAGATCCATCCAACCCTAGTGTGCAACCTCTTCCAACCTGGACCTTCCCCTGGTCCTGCCAGTGCAGTAAGTCCCCATAGGCTTGAATTGAGCTGTATTCCTACACTTGGGATTTTGGGGGAGGATACTCTGTCTACTGGGGGTGGGGGAGGGGGGGTCACTCCATGCACACAGGTAGCACCACAGAAGATTGGAGCCAGAAAGAGGTAATCCGGGGGAGGGGAAAAAGGTTAGGAGGCACCTGAGAAGGGGTGGGGGTGGGGGCGGTGTCTGGGTCTGATTAGGTTGGACGATGTAAAATGTGGAGGAAATGCCATCATCCCAATTAATACAACTATCAAAGAAGCAACAAAGCATGGAGGGATTTTTTTTTTTTTTTAGGCACCATTGCATACACTGAATATCTCCAGCGCACACCTAATAATTGTAAAAAAAACACCCAAATTTTATTATACAAAAATAATTTTTATAAAGACCTAAAACCAAGGCTGACATAATAGCTGATCCTCACGCAAGAGAACACACTCCATTCTCCACAGAACATAGATATCAACACATCTTGTACATTATCCAATCTTGTTCGTACCCAACGCATTTCGTTACAATTCTTCCTCAGGAGTGTATATTTGAAATATAGAAATTATTTTTAAAATATCTACATTTAACAGAATACCTAATCCTAGGTAATCCTTAGATAATCTGTTCATCGTTGATAAATGTAGATATAACAAAGTTGTTATAGTTGTTCCTCACGCAAGAGAACACACTACATTTTCCACAGAACGTGAAAGATATCAACACATCTTGTACATTATGCAATCTTGTGCATACCCAACGCCTTTTGTTACAGTTCTTCCTCAGGAGTGTACATTTGAAATCTAGGAATTTTTAACATATCTTCATTTAGGGGCGGGGGGGGGGGCTCAACACCCCCCCCAAAGCACCTTGTCAAGGGCCTCTTCTCCACAACCCTGGCCGGTGGTCTGCGGGTGGGGAGCTTATTGGAATCCGGAAGCCCCCTTTAATGTACCCCATCTTCATTCACATGGGGGGGGGGCCCTCTTGTTAAAGGGGGCTTCCAGATTCCGATAAGCCACCTGCCTGCAGACCCCCACAGCCACCGGCCAGGGTTGTTTAGAAGAGGCCCTTGTCCAGGTGCCTTTTGGTTTTCTGTGTCTTTATAAACAAATTTCTGTGTATGTGAATTGGATGCGTGTTGAACTGCATCCGATTCGCTTTTAACTAGAGGTCGACCGATATATCGGCCGGACGATATTTGGCGTTTTTTTACTTAATCGGCATCGGCCGATTGTGCTGATAAAAAAGGCTGATTGTAACTTCAGCCGTGACTTGCAAATGACTTCTGTAATAGAAGTTAATGCAAGTTTCCTAAGGTTATCTGTGGAGAGGATTCTCTCCTCCTCTGGGCAGCCAAGTCTGATAAGAAGATACATTGTATCTCTTCAGGTTCTTTTTATCAATAGACTGAACTCCGTGGAGAAGTTCTCAGTTTAACCATTTAAAGACTAAATCTTTTCTGACACTTGTTGCTTACTAGTAAAAATTCTGTATTTTCTGCTAGAAAATCACTTAGAACCCCCAAACATTATATAGATTTTTTTAGCAGAGACCCTAGGGAATAAAATGGTGATTGTTGCAATATTTTATGTCACACGGTATTTGCGCAGCGGTCTTTCAAACGCAATTTAAAAAAAAAAAAAATACAGTAATGAATTAAAAAAAAAAACTAAGCAGTAAAGTTAGCCCATTTTTTTTCGTCCAAAAGTTTTGATTACCTGTTTTTGTGTATTTATTATTTAAGATATTTTTTTTGTTTTTTTTTTTTGTTTTTTTTTTTTGTTTTTTTTCTAAATTATACATACAAGTGAACTGATTGAAGGTTTGTTTTGTTTAATGTTTAAATGAAAAAAAAATTCTGTATTACGTAAGGCTGCTTTCACACTGGAGTGGGCATGCGTTGATGGTAAAACGCTGCTAGTTTTAGCGGCGCTTTACCGTCATTTTAGAGGCGCTATTCGGCTGCTAGCGGGGCGCTTATAACCCAGCTAGCGGCCGAGGAAGGGGTTAAATGCGCCCCTGAAGCGCCGCTGCCAAAGCCCTTTGCAGGCGCTTCGGCAGCGGTGCGCATTCATTTCAATGGGCAGGAGTGGTGGAGGAGCGGTATACACCGCTCCAAAGATGCCGTTTGCAGGACTTTTTTTTACATCCTGCCAGCGCATCGCCTCAGTGTGAAAGCACTCGGGATATCACACTGAGACTGCAGGGGAGCCGTGTTACAGGCGCTATTTTTAGCCCAAAAGTGCCTGAAAAACGCCCCCAGTGTGAAAGGGGTCTAACTGTTAGATTTTATGAGATGAAGGGAAAAAAGAAAGGAAAAAAAAATCGGCCAAATATATCGGCCCAAAAAAATCGGCATCACATATCGGCCATCGGCCACCGCGATTTCTAAATATCAGCATCGGCATCGGCCAGAGAAAAACCCATATCGGTCGACCTCCTACTTTTAACCCCAAAGAAGGGGGTTAAAAGCGCCCGAAAAGCGCTGCTGCCGAAGCGCTTTCCATTGATTTCAATGGGAGGGGGGGCGGTTTAGGAGCCGTGTATACACAGCACTCCCGCACCGCCCCAAAGACGCTGCTTGCAGGACTTACTTTTTTCTGTCCTGCGAGCGCACGGCCCCCAGTGTGAAAGCCTGAGTTTGCAGCCTTGAGAGGCGCGAAAAACGCCTGAAAAACGCCTTCAGTGTGAAAGGGGTCTAAGCGTCTGCAAAGGTGCATCCACACATTGTTGCTTCTTTCGATAGGTTGGGATTTTCTATAAACGTAAACTTGCCGATGAATGGTAGACGGTAAACACTTTGCTGGCCTCGGCTGTATTTATTTCGATGGCCCCGGACACTTTTCTCTTGGCACTAACGGGTACGGCGTCCTCTGTTTTGCAGCTGATCTGGTTGGTGCGGGAGCTGGTGAAGAGCAGCGTGCTGGGAGCGGACGGCGTTTGTATGACCTTCATGAAACAAATCGCAGGTGAGTCTTCCACAGCCCACAAATGCTTTTCCTGTGACCCTCATATGGGGTCGCGCAGTTAGAGGAAAGCCGCCATTGTTTTATCATTCTACAGACGGCAGGAGAACATCATCTGCCGGGATTCTCCTTTTTATTATCAGAGTATGAGAGGAGTTTGTGTACGATTCCGTATGATAAAGGACGATGGTGGTTGTTGGTGATCAGACAGAAGCAGATGTAAAGCAGTGATGCTCCCAGCAGCCTTCGCCTTTCAGGAGCGGCGCTTACAGGAGGGATGTGCGCCGAGGCTGCTTGTGTTCTTTGCTGGTGCAGACAAGTTGGCGTCCTCGGGAAACATCCTCAGTATGCTGCTCAAGATGTTCCTGGTCCCCTGGTAATCCCTGCCAGACGCTTCTGACAAGAGAAGACAGAGATGTCACCTTTCATATCAATGATTTCACAGTGGCGCCATGTGTGACTTTTAGGAAAGAGATGCTAATTGATACTGGCGGGGCTCTTGATGAACTCATCGCTGCTCTCACATCTGGGAGGAAAGCTGTGATATATATAGACTAGCTTGGCTTCTCTTTGTATCTCCAGGCAAATGTTATATCCCCCGCCATCCCGTCAACATATTCCGAAACTCTGTGATCCTCCATAACTCCTCTTCCGGGAGGCAAGACCTGCAATCCTCCAACGTGGTCGTCTTGTTCCTGCCCCTTGACTGATCTTGTTCCTGCCCCTTGACTGGTCTTGTTCCTGCCCCTTGACTGGTCTTGTTCCTACTCCTTGATTGGTCTTGTTCCTACTCCTTGACTGGTCTTGTTCCTACTCCTTGACTGGTCTTGTTCCTACTCCTTGACTGGTCTTGTCCCTACTCCTTGACTGGTCTTGTTCCTACTCCTTGACTGGTCTTGTTGCTGCCCCTTGACTGGTCTTGTTCCTACTCCTTGACTGGTCTTGTTCCTACTCCTT